>CAUJRU010002202.1:0-89094 GCA_963277665.1 Viscum album | reverse complement strand
TAAAACCTAGACCCAAAACCCCATATCCGAAAGCCGAATCTCTAAAACCTAAACCTAAAAGCTGAACCCCGAACCCAAAAACATATAACCCATAACATAATCTCAAAATTACAAACCCTAAACCTCAAAACATAAACCCTACCCCTGAAATCATAATCTGAATCCCCAATACCGAACAAAAAAAACCAAAATCCTGGACCCAAAACACTATATCTGAAACCCTAATACCTGAACTATAAAACCTAAAAGATGAACCCTAAACCTTAAAACATACTCCCTATACCCTACTGTCAAAATAATAAACCCTAAACCTTAAAACCTAAATCCCAACCCTGAAATCATAAACCTAAACCCAAAAACCATACAAAAAATTCCTAAAACCTAGACCCAAAACCCTATATCTGAAACCCGAATCTCTAAACACTAAAACCTAAAAGCTGAACCCAGAACCCAAAAACATCTTCCCCATACCCTAATATCAAAATTATAAACCCTAAACCTTAAAACACAAACCCTACCCCTGAAATCATAAACCGAATCCCCAAAACCAAACAAAAAAATCCAAAATCCTGGACCCAAAACACTATATCTGAAACCGTAATAACTGAACTCTAAAAACTAAAAGATTAACCCTAAACCCTAAAACATACTCCCTATACCCTACTCTCAAAATAATAAACCCTAAACCTTAAAACCAAAATCCCAACCCTGAAATCATAAACCTAAACCCAAAAACTATACCAAAAAAATCCTAAAACCTAGACCCAAAACCCTGTATCTGAAACCCGAATCTCTAAAACCTAAAACCTAAAAGCTGAACCCCAAACCCAAAAAAATCTTCCCCATACCCTACTCTCAAAATTCAAAACCCTAAACCTTAAAACATAAACCCTACCCCTGAAATCATAAACCGAATCCCCAAAACCGAACAAACAAATCCAAAATCCTAGACCCAAAACACTATATCTGAAACCCTAATTCCTGAACTCTAAAACCTAAAATATGAACCCTAAACCTTAAAACATACTCCCTATACCCTAATCTCAAAATAATAAACCCTAAAACTTAAAACCAAAATCCCAACCCCGAAATCATAATCCTAAACCCGAAAACCATACCAAAAAAATCATAAAACCTAGACCCAAAACCCTGTATCCGAAACCCAAATATCTAAACCCTAAAACCTAAAAGCTGAACCTCGAACCCAAAAACATCTTCCCCATACCCTACTCTCAAAATTATAAATCCTAAACCTTAAAACATAAACCCTACCCCTGAAATCATAAACCGAATCCCCAAAACCGAACAAAAAAAATCCAAAATAATAGACCCAAAACACTATATCTGAAACCCTAATACCTGAAATCTAAAACCTAAAAGATGAACCCTAACCCCTAAAAAATACTCCCTATACCCTACTCTAAAAATAATAAACCCTAAACCTTAAAACCAGAATCCCAACCTTGAAATCATAAACCTAAACTCGAAAACCATACCAAAAAAATCCTAAAACCTAGACCCAAAACCCTATATCCGAAACCCGAATCTCTAAACGCTAAAACCTAAAAGCTGAACCCCAAACCCAAAACATCTTCCCCATACCCTAGTCTCAAAATTATAAACCCTAAACCTTAAAACATAAACCCTACTCCTGAAATCATAAACCAAATCCCCAAAACAGAACAAAAAAATCCAAAATCCTGGACCCAAAACACTATATCTGAAACCCTAATACCTGAACTCTAAAACCTAAAAGATGAACCCTAAACCATAAAAAATACCCACTATACCATACTCTCAAAATAATAAACCCCAAACCATAAAACCGAAATCCCAACCCTGAAATCGTAAACCTAAACCTGAAAACCATACCAAAAAAATCATAAAACCTAGACCCAAAACCCCATATCCGAAAGCCGAATCTCTAAAACCTAAACCTAAAAGCTGAACCCCGAACCCAAAAACATATAACCCATAACATAATCTCAAAATTACAAACCCTAAACCTCAAAACATAAACCCTACCCCTGAAATCATAATCTGAATCCCCAATACCGAACAAAAAAAACCAAAATCCTGGACCCAAAACACTATATCTGAAACCCTAATACCTGAACTATAAAACCTAAAAGATGAACCCTAAACCTTAAAACATACTCCCTATACCCTACTGTCAAAATAATAAACCCTAAACCTTAAAACCTAAATCCCAACCCTGAAATCATAAACCTAAACCCAAAAACCATACAAAAAATTCCTAAAACCTAGACCCAAAACCCTATATCTGAAACCCGAATCTCTAAACACTAAAACCTAAAAGCTGAACCCAGAACCCAAAAACATCTTCCCCATACCCTAATATCAAAATTATAAACCCTAAACCTTAAAACACAAACCCTACCCCTGAAATCATAAACCGAATCCCCAAAACCAAACAAAAAAATCCAAAATCCTGGACCCAAAACACTATATCTGAAACCGTAATAACTGAACTCTAAAAACTAAAAGATTAACCCTAAACCCTAAAACATACTCCCTATACCCTACTCTCAAAATAATAAACCCTAAACCTTAAAACCAAAATCCCAACCCTGAAATCATAAACCTAAACCCAAAAACTATACCAAAAAAATCCTAAAACCTAGACCCAAAACCCTGTATCTGAAACCCGAATCTCTAAAACCTAAAACCTAAAAGCTGAACCCCAAACCCAAAAAAATCTTCCCCATACCCTACTCTCAAAATTCAAAACCCTAAACCTTAAAACATAAACCCTACCCCTGAAATCATAAACCGAATCCCCAAAACCGAACAAACAAATCCAAAATCCTAGACCCAAAACACTATATCTGAAACCCTAATTCCTGAACTCTAAAACCTAAAATATGAACCCTAAACCTTAAAACATACTCCCTATACCCTAATCTCAAAATAATAAACCCTAAAACTTAAAACCAAAATCCCAACCCCGAAATCATAATCCTAAACCCGAAAACCATACCAAAAAAATCATAAAACCTAGACCCAAAACCCTGTATCCGAAACCCAAATATCTAAACCCTAAAACCTAAAAGCTGAACCTCGAACCCAAAAACATCTTCCCCATACCCTACTCTCAAAATTATAAATCCTAAACCTTAAAACATAAACCCTACCCCTGAAATCATAAACCGAATCCCCAAAACCGAACAAAAAAAATCCAAAATAATAGACCCAAAACACTATATCTGAAACCCTAATACCTGAAATCTAAAACCTAAAAGATGAACCCTAACCCCTAAAAAATACTCCCTATACCCTACTCTAAAAATAATAAACCCTAAACCTTAAAACCAGAATCCCAACCTTGAAATCATAAACCTAAACTCGAAAACCATACCAAAAAAATCCTAAAACCTAGACCCAAAACCCTATATCCGAAACCCGAATCTCTAAACGCTAAAACCTAAAAGCTGAACCCCAAACCCAAAACATCTTCCCCATACCCTAGTCTCAAAATTATAAACCCTAAACCTTAAAACATAAACCCTACTCCTGAAATCATAAACCAAATCCCCAAAACAGAACAAAAAAATCCAAAATCCTGGACCCAAAACACTATATCTGAAACCCTAATACCTGAACTCTAAAACCTAAAAGATGAACCCTAAACCATAAAAAATACCCACTATACCATACTCTCAAAATAATAAACCCCAAACCATAAAACCGAAATCCCAACCCTGAAATCGTAAACCTAAACCTGAAAACCATACCAAAAAAATCATAAAACCTAGACCCAAAACCCCATATCCGAAAGCCGAATCTCTAAAACCTAAACCTAAAAGCTGAACCCCGAACCCAAAAACATATAACCCATAACATAATCTCAAAATTACAAACCCTAAACCTCAAAACATAAACCCTACCCCTGAAATCATAATCTGAATCCCCAATACCGAACAAAAAAAACCAAAATCCTGGACCCAAAACACTATATCTGAAACCCTAATACCTGAACTATAAAACCTAAAAGATGAACCCTAAACCTTAAAACATACTCCCTATACCCTACTGTCAAAATAATAAACCCTAAACCTTAAAACCTAAATCCCAACCCTGAAATCATAAACCTAAACCCAAAAACCATACAAAAAATTCCTAAAACCTAGACCCAAAACCCTATATCTGAAACCCGAATCTCTAAACACTAAAACCTAAAAGCTGAACCCAGAACCCAAAAACATCTTCCCCATACCCTAATATCAAAATTATAAACCCTAAACCTTAAAACACAAACCCTACCCCTGAAATCATAAACCGAATCCCCAAAACCAAACAAAAAAATCCAAAATCCTGGACCCAAAACACTATATCTGAAACCGTAATAACTGAACTCTAAAAACTAAAAGATTAACCCTAAACCCTAAAACATACTCCCTATACCCTACTCTCAAAATAATAAACCCTAAACCTTAAAACCAAAATCCCAACCCTGAAATCATAAACCTAAACCCAAAAACTATACCAAAAAAATCCTAAAACCTAGACCCAAAACCCTGTATCTGAAACCCGAATCTCTAAAACCTAAAACCTAAAAGCTGAACCCCAAACCCAAAAAAATCTTCCCCATACCCTACTCTCAAAATTCAAAACCCTAAACCTTAAAACATAAACCCTACCCCTGAAATCATAAACCGAATCCCCAAAACCGAACAAACAAATCCAAAATCCTAGACCCAAAACACTATATCTGAAACCCTAATTCCTGAACTCTAAAACCTAAAATATGAACCCTAAACCTTAAAACATACTCCCTATACCCTAATCTCAAAATAATAAACCCTAAAACTTAAAACCAAAATCCCAACCCCGAAATCATAATCCTAAACCCGAAAACCATACCAAAAAAATCATAAAACCTAGACCCAAAACCCTGTATCCGAAACCCAAATATCTAAACCCTAAAACCTAAAAGCTGAACCTCGAACCCAAAAACATCTTCCCCATACCCTACTCTCAAAATTATAAATCCTAAACCTTAAAACATAAACCCTACCCCTGAAATCATAAACCGAATCCCCAAAACCGAACAAAAAAAATCCAAAATAATAGACCCAAAACACTATATCTGAAACCCTAATACCTGAAATCTAAAACCTAAAAGATGAACCCTAACCCCTAAAAAATACTCCCTATACCCTACTCTAAAAATAATAAACCCTAAACCTTAAAACCAGAATCCCAACCTTGAAATCATAAACCTAAACTCGAAAACCATACCAAAAAAATCCTAAAACCTAGACCCAAAACCCTATATCCGAAACCCGAATCTCTAAACGCTAAAACCTAAAAGCTGAACCCCAAACCCAAAACATCTTCCCCATACCCTAGTCTCAAAATTATAAACCCTAAACCTTAAAACATAAACCCTACTCCTGAAATCATAAACCAAATCCCCAAAACAGAACAAAAAAATCCAAAATCCTGGACCCAAAACACTATATCTGAAACCCTAATACCTGAACTCTAAAACCTAAAAGATGAACCCTAAACCATAAAAAATACCCACTATACCATACTCTCAAAATAATAAACCCCAAACCATAAAACCGAAATCCCAACCCTGAAATCGTAAACCTAAACCTGAAAACCATACCAAAAAAATCATAAAACCTAGACCCAAAACCCCATATCCGAAAGCCGAATCTCTAAAACCTAAACCTAAAAGCTGAACCCCGAACCCAAAAACATATAACCCATAACATAATCTCAAAATTACAAACCCTAAACCTCAAAACATAAACCCTACCCCTGAAATCATAATCTGAATCCCCAATACCGAACAAAAAAAACCAAAATCCTGGACCCAAAACACTATATCTGAAACCCTAATACCTGAACTATAAAACCTAAAAGATGAACCCTAAACCTTAAAACATACTCCCTATACCCTACTGTCAAAATAATAAACCCTAAACCTTAAAACCTAAATCCCAACCCTGAAATCATAAACCTAAACCCAAAAACCATACAAAAAATTCCTAAAACCTAGACCCAAAACCCTATATCTGAAACCCGAATCTCTAAACACTAAAACCTAAAAGCTGAACCCAGAACCCAAAAACATCTTCCCCATACCCTAATATCAAAATTATAAACCCTAAACCTTAAAACACAAACCCTACCCCTGAAATCATAAACCGAATCCCCAAAACCAAACAAAAAAATCCAAAATCCTGGACCCAAAACACTATATCTGAAACCGTAATAACTGAACTCTAAAAACTAAAAGATTAACCCTAAACCCTAAAACATACTCCCTATACCCTACTCTCAAAATAATAAACCCTAAACCTTAAAACCAAAATCCCAACCCTGAAATCATAAACCTAAACCCAAAAACTATACCAAAAAAATCCTAAAACCTAGACCCAAAACCCTGTATCTGAAACCCGAATCTCTAAAACCTAAAACCTAAAAGCTGAACCCCAAACCCAAAAAAATCTTCCCCATACCCTACTCTCAAAATTCAAAACCCTAAACCTTAAAACATAAACCCTACCCCTGAAATCATAAACCGAATCCCCAAAACCGAACAAACAAATCCAAAATCCTAGACCCAAAACACTATATCTGAAACCCTAATTCCTGAACTCTAAAACCTAAAATATGAACCCTAAACCTTAAAACATACTCCCTATACCCTAATCTCAAAATAATAAACCCTAAAACTTAAAACCAAAATCCCAACCCCGAAATCATAATCCTAAACCCGAAAACCATACCAAAAAAATCATAAAACCTAGACCCAAAACCCTGTATCCGAAACCCAAATATCTAAACCCTAAAACCTAAAAGCTGAACCTCGAACCCAAAAACATCTTCCCCATACCCTACTCTCAAAATTATAAATCCTAAACCTTAAAACATAAACCCTACCCCTGAAATCATAAACCGAATCCCCAAAACCGAACAAAAAAAATCCAAAATAATAGACCCAAAACACTATATCTGAAACCCTAATACCTGAAATCTAAAACCTAAAAGATGAACCCTAACCCCTAAAAAATACTCCCTATACCCTACTCTAAAAATAATAAACCCTAAACCTTAAAACCAGAATCCCAACCTTGAAATCATAAACCTAAACTCGAAAACCATACCAAAAAAATCCTAAAACCTAGACCCAAAACCCTATATCCGAAACCCGAATCTCTAAACGCTAAAACCTAAAAGCTGAACCCCAAACCCAAAACATCTTCCCCATACCCTAGTCTCAAAATTATAAACCCTAAACCTTAAAACATAAACCCTACTCCTGAAATCATAAACCAAATCCCCAAAACAGAACAAAAAAATCCAAAATCCTGGACCCAAAACACTATATCTGAAACCCTAATACCTGAACTCTAAAACCTAAAAGATGAACCCTAAACCATAAAAAATACCCACTATACCATACTCTCAAAATAATAAACCCCAAACCATAAAACCGAAATCCCAACCCTGAAATCGTAAACCTAAACCTGAAAACCATACCAAAAAAATCATAAAACCTAGACCCAAAACCCCATATCCGAAAGCCGAATCTCTAAAACCTAAACCTAAAAGCTGAACCCCGAACCCAAAAACATATAACCCATAACATAATCTCAAAATTACAAACCCTAAACCTCAAAACATAAACCCTACCCCTGAAATCATAATCTGAATCCCCAATACCGAACAAAAAAAACCAAAATCCTGGACCCAAAACACTATATCTGAAACCCTAATACCTGAACTATAAAACCTAAAAGATGAACCCTAAACCTTAAAACATACTCCCTATACCCTACTGTCAAAATAATAAACCCTAAACCTTAAAACCTAAATCCCAACCCTGAAATCATAAACCTAAACCCAAAAACCATACAAAAAATTCCTAAAACCTAGACCCAAAACCCTATATCTGAAACCCGAATCTCTAAACACTAAAACCTAAAAGCTGAACCCAGAACCCAAAAACATCTTCCCCATACCCTAATATCAAAATTATAAACCCTAAACCTTAAAACACAAACCCTACCCCTGAAATCATAAACCGAATCCCCAAAACCAAACAAAAAAATCCAAAATCCTGGACCCAAAACACTATATCTGAAACCGTAATAACTGAACTCTAAAAACTAAAAGATTAACCCTAAACCCTAAAACATACTCCCTATACCCTACTCTCAAAATAATAAACCCTAAACCTTAAAACCAAAATCCCAACCCTGAAATCATAAACCTAAACCCAAAAACTATACCAAAAAAATCCTAAAACCTAGACCCAAAACCCTGTATCTGAAACCCGAATCTCTAAAACCTAAAACCTAAAAGCTGAACCCCAAACCCAAAAAAATCTTCCCCATACCCTACTCTCAAAATTCAAAACCCTAAACCTTAAAACATAAACCCTACCCCTGAAATCATAAACCGAATCCCCAAAACCGAACAAACAAATCCAAAATCCTAGACCCAAAACACTATATCTGAAACCCTAATTCCTGAACTCTAAAACCTAAAATATGAACCCTAAACCTTAAAACATACTCCCTATACCCTAATCTCAAAATAATAAACCCTAAAACTTAAAACCAAAATCCCAACCCCGAAATCATAATCCTAAACCCGAAAACCATACCAAAAAAATCATAAAACCTAGACCCAAAACCCTGTATCCGAAACCCAAATATCTAAACCCTAAAACCTAAAAGCTGAACCTCGAACCCAAAAACATCTTCCCCATACCCTACTCTCAAAATTATAAATCCTAAACCTTAAAACATAAACCCTACCCCTGAAATCATAAACCGAATCCCCAAAACCGAACAAAAAAAATCCAAAATAATAGACCCAAAACACTATATCTGAAACCCTAATACCTGAAATCTAAAACCTAAAAGATGAACCCTAACCCCTAAAAAATACTCCCTATACCCTACTCTAAAAATAATAAACCCTAAACCTTAAAACCAGAATCCCAACCTTGAAATCATAAACCTAAACTCGAAAACCATACCAAAAAAATCCTAAAACCTAGACCCAAAACCCTATATCCGAAACCCGAATCTCTAAACGCTAAAACCTAAAAGCTGAACCCCAAACCCAAAACATCTTCCCCATACCCTAGTCTCAAAATTATAAACCCTAAACCTTAAAACATAAACCCTACTCCTGAAATCATAAACCAAATCCCCAAAACAGAACAAAAAAATCCAAAATCCTGGACCCAAAACACTATATCTGAAACCCTAATACCTGAACTCTAAAACCTAAAAGATGAACCCTAAACCATAAAAAATACCCACTATACCATACTCTCAAAATAATAAACCCCAAACCATAAAACCGAAATCCCAACCCTGAAATCGTAAACCTAAACCTGAAAACCATACCAAAAAAATCATAAAACCTAGACCCAAAACCCCATATCCGAAAGCCGAATCTCTAAAACCTAAACCTAAAAGCTGAACCCCGAACCCAAAAACATATAACCCATAACATAATCTCAAAATTACAAACCCTAAACCTCAAAACATAAACCCTACCCCTGAAATCATAATCTGAATCCCCAATACCGAACAAAAAAAACCAAAATCCTGGACCCAAAACACTATATCTGAAACCCTAATACCTGAACTATAAAACCTAAAAGATGAACCCTAAACCTTAAAACATACTCCCTATACCCTACTGTCAAAATAATAAACCCTAAACCTTAAAACCTAAATCCCAACCCTGAAATCATAAACCTAAACCCAAAAACCATACAAAAAATTCCTAAAACCTAGACCCAAAACCCTATATCTGAAACCCGAATCTCTAAACACTAAAACCTAAAAGCTGAACCCAGAACCCAAAAACATCTTCCCCATACCCTAATATCAAAATTATAAACCCTAAACCTTAAAACACAAACCCTACCCCTGAAATCATAAACCGAATCCCCAAAACCAAACAAAAAAATCCAAAATCCTGGACCCAAAACACTATATCTGAAACCGTAATAACTGAACTCTAAAAACTAAAAGATTAACCCTAAACCCTAAAACATACTCCCTATACCCTACTCTCAAAATAATAAACCCTAAACCTTAAAACCAAAATCCCAACCCTGAAATCATAAACCTAAACCCAAAAACTATACCAAAAAAATCCTAAAACCTAGACCCAAAACCCTGTATCTGAAACCCGAATCTCTAAAACCTAAAACCTAAAAGCTGAACCCCAAACCCAAAAAAATCTTCCCCATACCCTACTCTCAAAATTCAAAACCCTAAACCTTAAAACATAAACCCTACCCCTGAAATCATAAACCGAATCCCCAAAACCGAACAAACAAATCCAAAATCCTAGACCCAAAACACTATATCTGAAACCCTAATTCCTGAACTCTAAAACCTAAAATATGAACCCTAAACCTTAAAACATACTCCCTATACCCTAATCTCAAAATAATAAACCCTAAAACTTAAAACCAAAATCCCAACCCCGAAATCATAATCCTAAACCCGAAAACCATACCAAAAAAATCATAAAACCTAGACCCAAAACCCTGTATCCGAAACCCAAATATCTAAACCCTAAAACCTAAAAGCTGAACCTCGAACCCAAAAACATCTTCCCCATACCCTACTCTCAAAATTATAAATCCTAAACCTTAAAACATAAACCCTACCCCTGAAATCATAAACCGAATCCCCAAAACCGAACAAAAAAAATCCAAAATAATAGACCCAAAACACTATATCTGAAACCCTAATACCTGAAATCTAAAACCTAAAAGATGAACCCTAACCCCTAAAAAATACTCCCTATACCCTACTCTAAAAATAATAAACCCTAAACCTTAAAACCAGAATCCCAACCTTGAAATCATAAACCTAAACTCGAAAACCATACCAAAAAAATCCTAAAACCTAGACCCAAAACCCTATATCCGAAACCCGAATCTCTAAACGCTAAAACCTAAAAGCTGAACCCCAAACCCAAAACATCTTCCCCATACCCTAGTCTCAAAATTATAAACCCTAAACCTTAAAACATAAACCCTACTCCTGAAATCATAAACCAAATCCCCAAAACAGAACAAAAAAATCCAAAATCCTGGACCCAAAACACTATATCTGAAACCCTAATACCTGAACTCTAAAACCTAAAAGATGAACCCTAAACCATAAAAAATACCCACTATACCATACTCTCAAAATAATAAACCCCAAACCATAAAACCGAAATCCCAACCCTGAAATCGTAAACCTAAACCTGAAAACCATACCAAAAAAATCATAAAACCTAGACCCAAAACCCCATATCCGAAAGCCGAATCTCTAAAACCTAAACCTAAAAGCTGAACCCCGAACCCAAAAACATATAACCCATAACATAATCTCAAAATTACAAACCCTAAACCTCAAAACATAAACCCTACCCCTGAAATCATAATCTGAATCCCCAATACCGAACAAAAAAAACCAAAATCCTGGACCCAAAACACTATATCTGAAACCCTAATACCTGAACTATAAAACCTAAAAGATGAACCCTAAACCTTAAAACATACTCCCTATACCCTACTGTCAAAATAATAAACCCTAAACCTTAAAACCTAAATCCCAACCCTGAAATCATAAACCTAAACCCAAAAACCATACAAAAAATTCCTAAAACCTAGACCCAAAACCCTATATCTGAAACCCGAATCTCTAAACACTAAAACCTAAAAGCTGAACCCAGAACCCAAAAACATCTTCCCCATACCCTAATATCAAAATTATAAACCCTAAACCTTAAAACACAAACCCTACCCCTGAAATCATAAACCGAATCCCCAAAACCAAACAAAAAAATCCAAAATCCTGGACCCAAAACACTATATCTGAAACCGTAATAACTGAACTCTAAAAACTAAAAGATTAACCCTAAACCCTAAAACATACTCCCTATACCCTACTCTCAAAATAATAAACCCTAAACCTTAAAACCAAAATCCCAACCCTGAAATCATAAACCTAAACCCAAAAACTATACCAAAAAAATCCTAAAACCTAGACCCAAAACCCTGTATCTGAAACCCGAATCTCTAAAACCTAAAACCTAAAAGCTGAACCCCAAACCCAAAAAAATCTTCCCCATACCCTACTCTCAAAATTCAAAACCCTAAACCTTAAAACATAAACCCTACCCCTGAAATCATAAACCGAATCCCCAAAACCGAACAAACAAATCCAAAATCCTAGACCCAAAACACTATATCTGAAACCCTAATTCCTGAACTCTAAAACCTAAAATATGAACCCTAAACCTTAAAACATACTCCCTATACCCTAATCTCAAAATAATAAACCCTAAAACTTAAAACCAAAATCCCAACCCCGAAATCATAATCCTAAACCCGAAAACCATACCAAAAAAATCATAAAACCTAGACCCAAAACCCTGTATCCGAAACCCAAATATCTAAACCCTAAAACCTAAAAGCTGAACCTCGAACCCAAAAACATCTTCCCCATACCCTACTCTCAAAATTATAAATCCTAAACCTTAAAACATAAACCCTACCCCTGAAATCATAAACCGAATCCCCAAAACCGAACAAAAAAAATCCAAAATAATAGACCCAAAACACTATATCTGAAACCCTAATACCTGAAATCTAAAACCTAAAAGATGAACCCTAACCCCTAAAAAATACTCCCTATACCCTACTCTAAAAATAATAAACCCTAAACCTTAAAACCAGAATCCCAACCTTGAAATCATAAACCTAAACTCGAAAACCATACCAAAAAAATCCTAAAACCTAGACCCAAAACCCTATATCCGAAACCCGAATCTCTAAACGCTAAAACCTAAAAGCTGAACCCCAAACCCAAAACATCTTCCCCATACCCTAGTCTCAAAATTATAAACCCTAAACCTTAAAACATAAACCCTACTCCTGAAATCATAAACCAAATCCCCAAAACAGAACAAAAAAATCCAAAATCCTGGACCCAAAACACTATATCTGAAACCCTAATACCTGAACTCTAAAACCTAAAAGATGAACCCTAAACCATAAAAAATACCCACTATACCATACTCTCAAAATAATAAACCCCAAACCATAAAACCGAAATCCCAACCCTGAAATCGTAAACCTAAACCTGAAAACCATACCAAAAAAATCATAAAACCTAGACCCAAAACCCCATATCCGAAAGCCGAATCTCTAAAACCTAAACCTAAAAGCTGAACCCCGAACCCAAAAACATATAACCCATAACATAATCTCAAAATTACAAACCCTAAACCTCAAAACATAAACCCTACCCCTGAAATCATAATCTGAATCCCCAATACCGAACAAAAAAAACCAAAATCCTGGACCCAAAACACTATATCTGAAACCCTAATACCTGAACTATAAAACCTAAAAGATGAACCCTAAACCTTAAAACATACTCCCTATACCCTACTGTCAAAATAATAAACCCTAAACCTTAAAACCTAAATCCCAACCCTGAAATCATAAACCTAAACCCAAAAACCATACAAAAAATTCCTAAAACCTAGACCCAAAACCCTATATCTGAAACCCGAATCTCTAAACACTAAAACCTAAAAGCTGAACCCAGAACCCAAAAACATCTTCCCCATACCCTAATATCAAAATTATAAACCCTAAACCTTAAAACACAAACCCTACCCCTGAAATCATAAACCGAATCCCCAAAACCAAACAAAAAAATCCAAAATCCTGGACCCAAAACACTATATCTGAAACCGTAATAACTGAACTCTAAAAACTAAAAGATTAACCCTAAACCCTAAAACATACTCCCTATACCCTACTCTCAAAATAATAAACCCTAAACCTTAAAACCAAAATCCCAACCCTGAAATCATAAACCTAAACCCAAAAACTATACCAAAAAAATCCTAAAACCTAGACCCAAAACCCTGTATCTGAAACCCGAATCTCTAAAACCTAAAACCTAAAAGCTGAACCCCAAACCCAAAAAAATCTTCCCCATACCCTACTCTCAAAATTCAAAACCCTAAACCTTAAAACATAAACCCTACCCCTGAAATCATAAACCGAATCCCCAAAACCGAACAAACAAATCCAAAATCCTAGACCCAAAACACTATATCTGAAACCCTAATTCCTGAACTCTAAAACCTAAAATATGAACCCTAAACCTTAAAACATACTCCCTATACCCTAATCTCAAAATAATAAACCCTAAAACTTAAAACCAAAATCCCAACCCCGAAATCATAATCCTAAACCCGAAAACCATACCAAAAAAATCATAAAACCTAGACCCAAAACCCTGTATCCGAAACCCAAATATCTAAACCCTAAAACCTAAAAGCTGAACCTCGAACCCAAAAACATCTTCCCCATACCCTACTCTCAAAATTATAAATCCTAAACCTTAAAACATAAACCCTACCCCTGAAATCATAAACCGAATCCCCAAAACCGAACAAAAAAAATCCAAAATAATAGACCCAAAACACTATATCTGAAACCCTAATACCTGAAATCTAAAACCTAAAAGATGAACCCTAACCCCTAAAAAATACTCCCTATACCCTACTCTAAAAATAATAAACCCTAAACCTTAAAACCAGAATCCCAACCTTGAAATCATAAACCTAAACTCGAAAACCATACCAAAAAAATCCTAAAACCTAGACCCAAAACCCTATATCCGAAACCCGAATCTCTAAACGCTAAAACCTAAAAGCTGAACCCCAAACCCAAAACATCTTCCCCATACCCTAGTCTCAAAATTATAAACCCTAAACCTTAAAACATAAACCCTACTCCTGAAATCATAAACCAAATCCCCAAAACAGAACAAAAAAATCCAAAATCCTGGACCCAAAACACTATATCTGAAACCCTAATACCTGAACTCTAAAACCTAAAAGATGAACCCTAAACCATAAAAAATACCCACTATACCATACTCTCAAAATAATAAACCCCAAACCATAAAACCGAAATCCCAACCCTGAAATCGTAAACCTAAACCTGAAAACCATACCAAAAAAATCATAAAACCTAGACCCAAAACCCCATATCCGAAAGCCGAATCTCTAAAACCTAAACCTAAAAGCTGAACCCCGAACCCAAAAACATATAACCCATAACATAATCTCAAAATTACAAACCCTAAACCTCAAAACATAAACCCTACCCCTGAAATCATAATCTGAATCCCCAATACCGAACAAAAAAAACCAAAATCCTGGACCCAAAACACTATATCTGAAACCCTAATACCTGAACTATAAAACCTAAAAGATGAACCCTAAACCTTAAAACATACTCCCTATACCCTACTGTCAAAATAATAAACCCTAAACCTTAAAACCTAAATCCCAACCCTGAAATCATAAACCTAAACCCAAAAACCATACAAAAAATTCCTAAAACCTAGACCCAAAACCCTATATCTGAAACCCGAATCTCTAAACACTAAAACCTAAAAGCTGAACCCAGAACCCAAAAACATCTTCCCCATACCCTAATATCAAAATTATAAACCCTAAACCTTAAAACACAAACCCTACCCCTGAAATCATAAACCGAATCCCCAAAACCAAACAAAAAAATCCAAAATCCTGGACCCAAAACACTATATCTGAAACCGTAATAACTGAACTCTAAAAACTAAAAGATTAACCCTAAACCCTAAAACATACTCCCTATACCCTACTCTCAAAATAATAAACCCTAAACCTTAAAACCAAAATCCCAACCCTGAAATCATAAACCTAAACCCGAAAACTATACCAAAAAAATCCTAAAACCTAGACCCAAAACCCTGTATCTGAAACCCGAATCTCTAAAACCTAAAACCTAAAAGCTGAACCCCAAACCCAAAAAAATCTTCCCCATACCCTACTCTCAAAATTCAAAACCCTAAACCTTAAAACATAAACCCTACCCCTGAAATCATAAACCGAATCCCCAAAACCGAACAAACAAATCCAAAATCCTAGACCCAAAACACTATATCTGAAACCCTAATTCCTGAACTCTAAAACCTAAAATATGAACCCTAAACCTTAAAACATACTCCCTATACCCTAATCTCAAAATAATAAACCCTAAAACTTAAAACCAAAATCCCAACCCCGAAATCATAATCCTAAACCCGAAAACCATACCAAAAAAATCATAAAACCTAGACCCAAAACCCTGTATCCGAAACCCAAATATCTAAACCCTAAAACCTAAAAGCTGAACCTCGAACCCAAAAACATCTTCCCCATACCCTACTCTCAAAATTATAAATCCTAAACCTTAAAACATAAACCCTACCCCTGAAATCATAAACCGAATCCCCAAAACCGAACAAAAAAAATCCAAAATAATAGACCCAAAACACTATATCTGAAACCCTAATACCTGAAATCTAAAACCTAAAAGATGAACCCTAACCCCTAAAAAATACTCCCTATACCCTACTCTAAAAATAATAAACCCTAAACCTTAAAACCAGAATCCCAACCTTGAAATCATAAACCTAAACTCGAAAACCATACCAAAAAAATCCTAAAACCTAGACCCAAAACCCTATATCCGAAACCCGAATCTCTAAACGCTAAAACCTAAAAGCTGAACCCCAAACCCAAAACATCTTCCCCATACCCTAGTCTCAAAATTATAAACCCTAAACCTTAAAACATAAACCCTACTCCTGAAATCATAAACCAAATCCCCAAAACAGAACAAAAAAATCCAAAATCCTGGACCCAAAACACTATATCTGAAACCCTAATACCTGAACTCTAAAACCTAAAAGATGAACCCTAAACCATAAAAAATACCCACTATACCATACTCTCAAAATAATAAACCCCAAACCATAAAACCGAAATCCCAACCCTGAAATCGTAAACCTAAACCTGAAAACCATACCAAAAAAATCATAAAACCTAGACCCAAAACCCCATATCCGAAAGCCGAATCTCTAAAACCTAAACCTAAAAGCTGAACCCCGAACCCAAAAACATATAACCCATAACATAATCTCAAAATTACAAACCCTAAACCTCAAAACATAAACCCTACCCCTGAAATCATAATCTGAATCCCCAATACCGAACAAAAAAAACCAAAATCCTGGACCCAAAACACTATATCTGAAACCCTAATACCTGAACTATAAAACCTAAAAGATGAACCCTAAACCTTAAAACATACTCCCTATACCCTACTGTCAAAATAATAAACCCTAAACCTTAAAACCTAAATCCCAACCCTGAAATCATAAACCTAAACCCAAAAACCATACAAAAAATTCCTAAAACCTAGACCCAAAACCCTATATCTGAAACCCGAATCTCTAAACACTAAAACCTAAAAGCTGAACCCAGAACCCAAAAACATCTTCCCCATACCCTAATATCAAAATTATAAACCCTAAACCTTAAAACACAAACCCTACCCCTGAAATCATAAACCGAATCCCCAAAACCAAACAAAAAAATCCAAAATCCTGGACCCAAAACACTATATCTGAAACCGTAATAACTGAACTCTAAAAACTAAAAGATTAACCCTAAACCCTAAAACATACTCCCTATACCCTACTCTCAAAATAATAAACCCTAAACCTTAAAACCAAAATCCCAACCCTGAAATCATAAACCTAAACCCGAAAACTATACCAAAAAAATCCTAAAACCTAGACCCAAAACCCTGTATCTGAAACCCGAATCTCTAAAACCTAAAACCTAAAAGCTGAACCCCAAACCCAAAAAAATCTTCCCCATACCCTACTCTCAAAATTCAAAACCCTAAACCTTAAAACATAAACCCTACCCCTGAAATCATAAACCGAATCCCCAAAACCGAACAAACAAATCCAAAATCCTAGACCCAAAACACTATATCTGAAACCCTAATTCCTGAACTCTAAAACCTAAAATATGAACCCTAAACCTTAAAACATACTCCCTATACCCTAATCTCAAAATAATAAACCCTAAAACTTAAAACCAAAATCCCAACCCCGAAATCATAATCCTAAACCCGAAAACCATACCAAAAAAATCATAAAACCTAGACCCAAAACCCTGTATCCGAAACCCAAATATCTAAACCCTAAAACCTAAAAGCTGAACCTCGAACCCAAAAACATCTTCCCCATACCCTACTCTCAAAATTATAAATCCTAAACCTTAAAACATAAACCCTACCCCTGAAATCATAAACCGAATCCCCAAAACCGAACAAAAAAAATCCAAAATAATAGACCCAAAACACTATATCTGAAACCCTAATACCTGAAATCTAAAACCTAAAAGATGAACCCTAACCCCTAAAAAATACTCCCTATACCCTACTCTAAAAATAATAAACCCTAAACCTTAAAACCAGAATCCCAACCTTGAAATCATAAACCTAAACTCGAAAACCATACCAAAAAAATCCTAAAACCTAGACCCAAAACCCTATATCCGAAACCCGAATCTCTAAACGCTAAAACCTAAAAGCTGAACCCCAAACCCAAAACATCTTCCCCATACCCTAGTCTCAAAATTATAAACCCTAAACCTTAAAACATAAACCCTACTCCTGAAATCATAAACCAAATCCCCAAAACAGAACAAAAAAATCCAAAATCCTGGACCCAAAACACTATATCTGAAACCCTAATACCTGAACTCTAAAACCTAAAAGATGAACCCTAAACCATAAAAAATACCCACTATACCATACTCTCAAAATAATAAACCCCAAACCATAAAACCGAAATCCCAACCCTGAAATCGTAAACCTAAACCTGAAAACCATACCAAAAAAATCATAAAACCTAGACCCAAAACCCCATATCCGAAAGCCGAATCTCTAAAACCTAAACCTAAAAGCTGAACCCCGAACCCAAAAACATATAACCCATAACATAATCTCAAAATTACAAACCCTAAACCTCAAAACATAAACCCTACCCCTGAAATCATAATCTGAATCCCCAATACCGAACAAAAAAAACCAAAATCCTGGACCCAAAACACTATATCTGAAACCCTAATACCTGAACTATAAAACCTAAAAGATGAACCCTAAACCTTAAAACATACTCCCTATACCCTACTGTCAAAATAATAAACCCTAAACCTTAAAACCTAAATCCCAACCCTGAAATCATAAACCTAAACCCAAAAACCATACAAAAAATTCCTAAAACCTAGACCCAAAACCCTATATCTGAAACCCGAATCTCTAAACACTAAAACCTAAAAGCTGAACCCAGAACCCAAAAACATCTTCCCCATACCCTAATATCAAAATTATAAACCCTAAACCTTAAAACACAAACCCTACCCCTGAAATCATAAACCGAATCCCCAAAACCAAACAAAAAAATCCAAAATCCTGGACCCAAAACACTATATCTGAAACCGTAATAACTGAACTCTAAAAACTAAAAGATTAACCCTAAACCCTAAAACATACTCCCTATACCCTACTCTCAAAATAATAAACCCTAAACCTTAAAACCAAAATCCCAACCCTGAAATCATAAACCTAAACCCAAAAACTATACCAAAAAAATCCTAAAACCTAGACCCAAAACCCTGTATCTGAAACCCGAATCTCTAAAACCTAAAACCTAAAAGCTGAACCCCAAACCCAAAAAAATCTTCCCCATACCCTACTCTCAAAATTCAAAACCCTAAACCTTAAAACATAAACCCTACCCCTGAAATCATAAACCGAATCCCCAAAACCGAACAAACAAATCCAAAATCCTAGACCCAAAACACTATATCTGAAACCCTAATTCCTGAACTCTAAAACCTAAAATATGAACCCTAAACCTTAAAACATACTCCCTATACCCTAATCTCAAAATAATAAACCCTAAAACTTAAAACCAAAATCCCAACCCCGAAATCATAATCCTAAACCCGAAAACCATACCAAAAAAATCATAAAACCTAGACCCAAAACCCTGTATCCGAAACCCAAATATCTAAACCCTAAAACCTAAAAGCTGAACCTCGAACCCAAAAACATCTTCCCCATACCCTACTCTCAAAATTATAAATCCTAAACCTTAAAACATAAACCCTACCCCTGAAATCATAAACCGAATCCCCAAAACCGAACAAAAAAAATCCAAAATAATAGACCCAAAACACTATATCTGAAACCCTAATACCTGAAATCTAAAACCTAAAAGATGAACCCTAACCCCTAAAAAATACTCCCTATACCCTACTCTAAAAATAATAAACCCTAAACCTTAAAACCAGAATCCCAACCTTGAAATCATAAACCTAAACTCGAAAACCATACCAAAAAAATCCTAAAACCTAGACCCAAAACCCTATATCCGAAACCCGAATCTCTAAACGCTAAAACCTAAAAGCTGAACCCCAAACCCAAAACATCTTCCCCATACCCTAGTCTCAAAATTATAAACCCTAAACCTTAAAACATAAACCCTACTCCTGAAATCATAAACCAAATCCCCAAAACAGAACAAAAAAATCCAAAATCCTGGACCCAAAACACTATATCTGAAACCCTAATACCTGAACTCTAAAACCTAAAAGATGAACCCTAAACCATAAAAAATACCCACTATACCATACTCTCAAAATAATAAACCCCAAACCATAAAACCGAAATCCCAACCCTGAAATCGTAAACCTAAACCTGAAAACCATACCAAAAAAATCATAAAACCTAGACCCAAAACCCCATATCCGAAAGCCGAATCTCTAAAACCTAAACCTAAAAGCTGAACCCCGAACCCAAAAACATATAACCCATAACATAATCTCAAAATTACAAACCCTAAACCTCAAAACATAAACCCTACCCCTGAAATCATAATCTGAATCCCCAATACCGAACAAAAAAAACCAAAATCCTGGACCCAAAACACTATATCTGAAACCCTAATACCTGAACTATAAAACCTAAAAGATGAACCCTAAACCTTAAAACATACTCCCTATACCCTACTGTCAAAATAATAAACCCTAAACCTTAAAACCTAAATCCCAACCCTGAAATCATAAACCTAAACCCAAAAACCATACAAAAAATTCCTAAAACCTAGACCCAAAACCCTATATCTGAAACCCGAATCTCTAAACACTAAAACCTAAAAGCTGAACCCAGAACCCAAAAACATCTTCCCCATACCCTAATATCAAAATTATAAACCCTAAACCTTAAAACACAAACCCTACCCCTGAAATCATAAACCGAATCCCCAAAACCAAACAAAAAAATCCAAAATCCTGGACCCAAAACACTATATCTGAAACCGTAATAACTGAACTCTAAAAACTAAAAGATTAACCCTAAACCCTAAAACATACTCCCTATACCCTACTCTCAAAATAATAAACCCTAAACCTTAAAACCAAAATCCCAACCCTGAAATCATAAACCTAAACCCAAAAACTATACCAAAAAAATCCTAAAACCTAGACCCAAAACCCTGTATCTGAAACCCGAATCTCTAAAACCTAAAACCTAAAAGCTGAACCCCAAACCCAAAAAAATCTTCCCCATACCCTACTCTCAAAATTCAAAACCCTAAACCTTAAAACATAAACCCTACCCCTGAAATCATAAACCGAATCCCCAAAACCGAACAAACAAATCCAAAATCCTAGACCCAAAACACTATATCTGAAACCCTAATTCCTGAACTCTAAAACCTAAAATATGAACCCTAAACCTTAAAACATACTCCCTATACCCTAATCTCAAAATAATAAACCCTAAAACTTAAAACCAAAATCCCAACCCCGAAATCATAATCCTAAACCCGAAAACCATACCAAAAAAATCATAAAACCTAGACCCAAAACCCTGTATCCGAAACCCAAATATCTAAACCCTAAAACCTAAAAGCTGAACCTCGAACCCAAAAACATCTTCCCCATACCCTACTCTCAAAATTATAAATCCTAAACCTTAAAACATAAACCCTACCCCTGAAATCATAAACCGAATCCCCAAAACCGAACAAAAAAAATCCAAAATAATAGACCCAAAACACTATATCTGAAACCCTAATACCTGAAATCTAAAACCTAAAAGATGAACCCTAACCCCTAAAAAATACTCCCTATACCCTACTCTAAAAATAATAAACCCTAAACCTTAAAACCAGAATCCCAACCTTGAAATCATAAACCTAAACTCGAAAACCATACCAAAAAAATCCTAAAACCTAGACCCAAAACCCTGTATCTGAAACCCGAATCTCTAAAACCTAAAACCTAAAAGCTGAACCCCAAACCCAAAAAAATCTTCCCCATACCCTACTCTCAAAATTCAAAACCCTAAACCTTAAAACATAAACCCTACCCCTGAAATCATAAACCGAATCCCCAAAACCGAACAAACAAATCCAAAATCCTAGACCCAAAACACTATATCTGAAACCCTAATTCCTGAACTCTAAAACCTAAAATATGAACCCTAAACCTTAAAACATACTCCCTATACCCTAATCTCAAAATAATAAACCCTAAAACTTAAAACCAAAATCCCAACCCCGAAATCATAATCCTAAACCCGAAAACCATACCAAAAAAATCATAAAACCTAGACCCAAAACCCTGTATCCGAAACCCAAATATCTAAACCCTAAAACCTAAAAGCTGAACCTCGAACCCAAAAACATCTTCCCCATACCCTACTCTCAAAATTATAAATCCTAAACCTTAAAACATAAACCCTACCCCTGAAATCATAAACCGAATCCCCAAAACCGAACAAAAAAAATCCAAAATAATAGACCCAAAACACTATATCTGAAACCCTAATACCTGAAATCTAAAACCTAAAAGATGAACCCTAACCCCTAAAAAATACTCCCTATACCCTACTCTAAAAATAATAAACCCTAAACCTTAAAACCAGAATCCCAACCTTGAAATCATAAACCTAAACTCGAAAACCATACCAAAAAAATCCTAAAACCTAGACCCAAAACCCTATATCCGAAACCCGAATCTCTAAACGCTAAAACCTAAAAGCTGAACCCCAAACCCAAAACATCTTCCCCATACCCTAGTCTCAAAATTATAAACCCTAAACCTTAAAACATAAACCCTACTCCTGAAATCATAAACCAAATCCCCAAAACAGAACAAAAAAATCCAAAATCCTGGACCCAAAACACTATATCTGAAACCCTAATACCTGAACTCTAAAACCTAAAAGATGAACCCTAAACCATAAAAAATACCCACTATACCATACTCTCAAAATAATAAACCCCAAACCATAAAACCGAAATCCCAACCCTGAAATCGTAAACCTAAACCTGAAAACCATACCAAAAAAATCATAAAACCTAGACCCAAAACCCCATATCCGAAAGCCGAATCTCTAAAACCTAAACCTAAAAGCTGAACCCCGAACCCAAAAACATATAACCCATAACATAATCTCAAAATTACAAACCCTAAACCTCAAAACATAAACCCTACCCCTGAAATCATAATCTGAATCCCCAATACCGAACAAAAAAAACCAAAATCCTGGACCCAAAACACTATATCTGAAACCCTAATACCTGAACTATAAAACCTAAAAGATGAACCCTAAACCTTAAAACATACTCCCTATACCCTACTGTCAAAATAATAAACCCTAAACCTTAAAACCTAAATCCCAACCCTGAAATCATAAACCTAAACCCAAAAACCATACAAAAAATTCCTAAAACCTAGACCCAAAACCCTATATCTGAAACCCGAATCTCTAAACACTAAAACCTAAAAGCTGAACCCAGAACCCAAAAACATCTTCCCCATACCCTAATATCAAAATTATAAACCCTAAACCTTAAAACACAAACCCTACCCCTGAAATCATAAACCGAATCCCCAAAACCAAACAAAAAAATCCAAAATCCTGGACCCAAAACACTATATCTGAAACCGTAATAACTGAACTCTAAAAACTAAAAGATTAACCCTAAACCCTAAAACATACTCCCTATACCCTACTCTCAAAATAATAAACCCTAAACCTTAAAACCAAAATCCCAACCCTGAAATCATAAACCTAAACCCAAAAACTATACCAAAAAAATCCTAAAACCTAGACCCAAAACCCTGTATCTGAAACCCGAATCTCTAAAACCTAAAACCTAAAAGCTGAACCCCAAACCCAAAAAAATCTTCCCCATACCCTACTCTCAAAATTCAAAACCCTAAACCTTAAAACATAAACCCTACCCCTGAAATCATAAACCGAATCCCCAAAACCGAACAAACAAATCCAAAATCCTAGACCCAAAACACTATATCTGAAACCCTAATTCCTGAACTCTAAAACCTAAAATATGAACCCTAAACCTTAAAACATACTCCCTATACCCTAATCTCAAAATAATAAACCCTAAAACTTAAAACCAAAATCCCAACCCCGAAATCATAATCCTAAACCCGAAAACCATACCAAAAAAATCATAAAACCTAGACCCAAAACCCTGTATCCGAAACCCAAATATCTAAACCCTAAAACCTAAAAGCTGAACCTCGAACCCAAAAACATCTTCCCCATACCCTACTCTCAAAATTATAAATCCTAAACCTTAAAACATAAACCCTACCCCTGAAATCATAAACCGAATCCCCAAAACCGAACAAAAAAAATCCAAAATAATAGACCCAAAACACTATATCTGAAACCCTAATACCTGAAATCTAAAACCTAAAAGATGAACCCTAACCCCTAAAAAATACTCCCTATACCCTACTCTAAAAATAATAAACCCTAAACCTTAAAACCAGAATCCCAACCTTGAAATCATAAACCTAAACTCGAAAACCATACCAAAAAAATCCTAAAACCTAGACCCAAAACCCTATATCCGAAACCCGAATCTCTAAACGCTAAAACCTAAAAGCTGAACCCCAAACCCAAAACATCTTCCCCATACCCTAGTCTCAAAATTATAAACCCTAAACCTTAAAACATAAACCCTACTCCTGAAATCATAAACCAAATCCCCAAAACAGAACAAAAAAATCCAAAATCCTGGACCCAAAACACTATATCTGAAACCCTAATACCTGAACTCTAAAACCTAAAAGATGAACCCTAAACCATAAAAAATACCCACTATACCATACTCTCAAAATAATAAACCCCAAACCATAAAACCGAAATCCCAACCCTGAAATCGTAAACCTAAACCTGAAAACCATACCAAAAAAATCATAAAACCTAGACCCAAAACCCCATATCCGAAAGCCGAATCTCTAAAACCTAAACCTAAAAGCTGAACCCCGAACCCAAAAACATATAACCCATAACATAATCTCAAAATTACAAACCCTAAACCTCAAAACATAAACCCTACCCCTGAAATCATAATCTGAATCCCCAATACCGAACAAAAAAAACCAAAATCCTGGACCCAAAACACTATATCTGAAACCCTAATACCTGAACTATAAAACCTAAAAGATGAACCCTAAACCTTAAAACATACTCCCTATACCCTACTGTCAAAATAATAAACCCTAAACCTTAAAACCTAAATCCCAACCCTGAAATCATAAACCTAAACCCAAAAACCATACAAAAAATTCCTAAAACCTAGACCCAAAACCCTATATCTGAAACCCGAATCTCTAAACACTAAAACCTAAAAGCTGAACCCAGAACCCAAAAACATCTTCCCCATACCCTAATATCAAAATTATAAACCCTAAACCTTAAAACACAAACCCTACCCCTGAAATCATAAACCGAATCCCCAAAACCAAACAAAAAAATCCAAAATCCTGGACCCAAAACACTATATCTGAAACCGTAATAACTGAACTCTAAAAACTAAAAGATTAACCCTAAACCCTAAAACATACTCCCTATACCCTACTCTCAAAATAATAAACCCTAAACCTTAAAACCAAAATCCCAACCCTGAAATCATAAACCTAAACCCAAAAACTATACCAAAAAAATCCTAAAACCTAGACCCAAAACCCTGTATCTGAAACCCGAATCTCTAAAACCTAAAACCTAAAAGCTGAACCCCAAACCCAAAAAAATCTTCCCCATACCCTACTCTCAAAATTCAAAACCCTAAACCTTAAAACATAAACCCTACCCCTGAAATCATAAACCGAATCCCCAAAACCGAACAAACAAATCCAAAATCCTAGACCCAAAACACTATATCTGAAACCCTAATTCCTGAACTCTAAAACCTAAAATATGAACCCTAAACCTTAAAACATACTCCCTATACCCTAATCTCAAAATAATAAACCCTAAAACTTAAAACCAAAATCCCAACCCCGAAATCATAATCCTAAACCCGAAAACCATACCAAAAAAATCATAAAACCTAGACCCAAAACCCTGTATCCGAAACCCAAATATCTAAACCCTAAAACCTAAAAGCTGAACCTCGAACCCAAAAACATCTTCCCCATACCCTACTCTCAAAATTATAAATCCTAAACCTTAAAACATAAACCCTACCCCTGAAATCATAAACCGAATCCCCAAAACCGAACAAAAAAAATCCAAAATAATAGACCCAAAACACTATATCTGAAACCCTAATACCTGAAATCTAAAACCTAAAAGATGAACCCTAACCCCTAAAAAATACTCCCTATACCCTACTCTAAAAATAATAAACCCTAAACCTTAAAACCAGAATCCCAACCTTGAAATCATAAACCTAAACTCGAAAACCATACCAAAAAAATCCTAAAACCTAGACCCAAAACCCTATATCCGAAACCCGAATCTCTAAACGCTAAAACCTAAAAGCTGAACCCCAAACCCAAAACATCTTCCCCATACCCTAGTCTCAAAATTATAAACCCTAAACCTTAAAACATAAACCCTACTCCTGAAATCATAAACCAAATCCCCAAAACAGAACAAAAAAATCCGAAATCCTGGACCCAAAACACTATATCTGAAACCCTAATACCTGAACTCTAAAACCTAAAAGATGAACCCTAAACCATAAAAAATACCCACTATACCATACTCTCAAAATAATAAACCCCAAACCATAAAACCGAAATCCCAACCCTGAAATCGTAAACCTAAACCTGAAAACCATACCAAAAAAATCATAAAACCTAGACCCAAAACCCCATATCCGAAAGCCGAATCTCTAAAACCTAAACCTAAAAGCTGAACCCCGAACCCAAAAACATATAACCCATAACATAATCTCAAAATTACAAACCCTAAACCTCAAAACATAAACCCTACCCCTGAAATCATAATCTGAATCCCCAATACCGAACAAAAAAAACCAAAATCCTGGACCCAAAACACTATATCTGAAACCCTAATACCTGAACTATAAAACCTAAAAGATGAACCCTAAACCTTAAAACATACTCCCTATACCCTACTGTCAAAATAATAAACCCTAAACCTTAAAACCTAAATCCCAACCCTGAAATCATAAACCTAAACCCAAAAACCATACAAAAAATTCCTAAAACCTAGACCCAAAACCCTATATCTGAAACCCGAATCTCTAAACACTAAAACCTAAAAGCTGAACCCAGAACCCAAAAACATCTTCCCCATACCCTAATATCAAAATTATAAACCCTAAACCTTAAAACACAAACCCTACCCCTGAAATCATAAACCGAATCCCCAAAACCAAACAAAAAAATCCAAAATCCTGGACCCAAAACACTATATCTGAAACCGTAATAACTGAACTCTAAAAACTAAAAGATTAACCCTAAACCCTAAAACATACTCCCTATACCCTACTCTCAAAATAATAAACCCTAAACCTTAAAACCAAAATCCCAACCCTGAAATCATAAACCTAAACCCAAAAACTATACCAAAAAAATCCTAAAACCTAGACCCAAAACCCTGTATCTGAAACCCGAATCTCTAAAACCTAAAACCTAAAAGCTGAACCCCAAACCCAAAAAAATCTTCCCCATACCCTACTCTCAAAATTCAAAACCCTAAACCTTAAAACATAAACCCTACCCCTGAAATCATAAACCGAATCCCCAAAACCGAACAAACAAATCCAAAATCCTAGACCCAAAACACTATATCTGAAACCCTAATTCCTGAACTCTAAAACCTAAAATATGAACCCTAAACCTTAAAACATACTCCCTATACCCTAATCTCAAAATAATAAACCCTAAAACTTAAAACCAAAATCCCAACCCCGAAATCATAATCCTAAACCCGAAAACCATACCAAAAAAATCATAAAACCTAGACCCAAAACCCTGTATCCGAAACCCAAATATCTAAACCCTAAAACCTAAAAGCTGAACCTCGAACCCAAAAACATCTTCCCCATACCCTACTCTCAAAATTATAAATCCTAAACCTTAAAACATAAACCCTACCCCTGAAATCATAAACCGAATCCCCAAAACCGAACAAAAAAAATCCAAAATAATAGACCCAAAACACTATATCTGAAACCCTAATACCTGAAATCTAAAACCTAAAAGATGAACCCTAACCCCTAAAAAATACTCCCTATACCCTACTCTAAAAATAATAAACCCTAAACCTTAAAACCAGAATCCCAACCTTGAAATCATAAACCTAAACTCGAAAACCATACCAAAAAAATCCTAAAACCTAGACCCAAAACCCTATATCCGAAACCCGAATCTCTAAACGCTAAAACCTAAAAGCTGAACCCCAAACCCAAAACATCTTCCCCATACCCTAGTCTCAAAATTATAAACCCTAAACCTTAAAACATAAACCCTACTCCTGAAATCATAAACCAAATCCCCAAAACAGAACAAAAAAATCCAAAATCCTGGACCCAAAACACTATATCTGAAACCCTAATACCTGAACTCTAAAACCTAAAAGATGAACCCTAAACCATAAAAAATACCCACTATACCATACTCTCAAAATAATAAACCCCAAACCATAAAACCGAAATCCCAACCCTGAAATCGTAAACCTAAACCTGAAAACCATACCAAAAAAATCATAAAACCTAGACCCAAAACCCCATATCCGAAAGCCGAATCTCTAAAACCTAAACCTAAAAGCTGAACCCCGAACCCAAAAACATATAACCCATAACATAATCTCAAAATTACAAACCCTAAACCTCAAAACATAAACCCTACCCCTGAAATCATAATCTGAATCCCCAATACCGAACAAAAAAAACCAAAATCCTGGACCCAAAACACTATATCTGAAACCCTAATACCTGAACTATAAAACCTAAAAGATGAACCCTAAACCTTAAAACATACTCCCTATACCCTACTGTCAAAATAATAAACCCTAAACCTTAAAACCTAAATCCCAACCCTGAAATCATAAACCTAAACCCAAAAACCATACAAAAAATTCCTAAAACCTAGACCCAAAACCCTATATCTGAAACCCGAATCTCTAAACACTAAAACCTAAAAGCTGAACCCAGAACCCAAAAACATCTTCCCCATACCCTAATATCAAAATTATAAACCCTAAACCTTAAAACACAAACCCTACCCCTGAAATCATAAACCGAATCCCCAAAACCAAACAAAAAAATCCAAAATCCTGGACCCAAAACACTATATCTGAAACCGTAATAACTGAACTCTAAAAACTAAAAGATTAACCCTAAACCCTAAAACATACTCCCTATACCCTACTCTCAAAATAATAAACCCTAAACCTTAAAACCAAAATCCCAACCCTGAAATCATAAACCTAAACCCAAAAACTATACCAAAAAAATCCTAAAACCTAGACCCAAAACCCTGTATCTGAAACCCGAATCTCTAAAACCTAAAACCTAAAAGCTGAACCCCAAACCCAAAAAAATCTTCCCCATACCCTACTCTCAAAATTCAAAACCCTAAACCTTAAAACATAAACCCTACCCCTGAAATCATAAACCGAATCCCCAAAACCGAACAAACAAATCCAAAATCCTAGACCCAAAACACTATATCTGAAACCCTAATTCCTGAACTCTAAAACCTAAAATATGAACCCTAAACCTTAAAACATACTCCCTATACCCTAATCTCAAAATAATAAACCCTAAAACTTAAAACCAAAATCCCAACCCCGAAATCATAATCCTAAACCCGAAAACCATACCAAAAAAATCATAAAACCTAGACCCAAAACCCTGTATCCGAAACCCAAATATCTAAACCCTAAAACCTAAAAGCTGAACCTCGAACCCAAAAACATCTTCCCCATACCCTACTCTCAAAATTATAAATCCTAAACCTTAAAACATAAACCCTACCCCTGAAATCATAAACCGAATCCCCAAAACCGAACAAAAAAAATCCAAAATAATAGACCCAAAACACTATATCTGAAACCCTAATACCTGAAATCTAAAACCTAAAAGATGAACCCTAACCCCTAAAAAATACTCCCTATACCCTACTCTAAAAATAATAAACCCTAAACCTTAAAACCAGAATCCCAACCTTGAAATCATAAACCTAAACTCGAAAACCATACCAAAAAAATCCTAAAACCTAGACCCAAAACCCTATATCCGAAACCCGAATCTCTAAACGCTAAAACCTAAAAGCTGAACCCCAAACCCAAAACATCTTCCCCATACCCTAGTCTCAAAATTATAAACCCTAAACCTTAAAACATAAACCCTACTCCTGAAATCATAAACCAAATCCCCAAAACAGAACAAAAAAATCCAAAATCCTGGACCCAAAACACTATATCTGAAACCCTAATACCTGAACTCTAAAACCTAAAAGATGAACCCTAAACCATAAAAAATACCCACTATACCATACTCTCAAAATAATAAACCCCAAACCATAAAACCGAAATCCCAACCCTGAAATCGTAAACCTAAACCTGAAAACCATACCAAAAAAATCATAAAACCTAGACCCAAAACCCCATATCCGAAAGCCGAATCTCTAAAACCTAAACCTAAAAGCTGAACCCCGAACCCAAAAACATATAACCCATAACATAATCTCAAAATTACAAACCCTAAACCTCAAAACATAAACCCTACCCCTGAAATCATAATCTGAATCCCCAATACCGAACAAAAAAAACCAAAATCCTGGACCCAAAACACTATATCTGAAACCCTAATACCTGAACTATAAAACCTAAAAGATGAACCCTAAACCTTAAAACATACTCCCTATACCCTACTGTCAAAATAATAAACCCTAAACCTTAAAACCTAAATCCCAACCCTGAAATCATAAACCTAAACCCAAAAACCATACAAAAAATTCCTAAAACCTAGACCCAAAACCCTATATCTGAAACCCGAATCTCTAAACACTAAAACCTAAAAGCTGAACCCAGAACCCAAAAACATCTTCCCCATACCCTAATATCAAAATTATAAACCCTAAACCTTAAAACACAAACCCTACCCCTGAAATCATAAACCGAATCCCCAAAACCAAACAAAAAAATCCAAAATCCTGGACCCAAAACACTATATCTGAAACCGTAATAACTGAACTCTAAAAACTAAAAGATTAACCCTAAACCCTAAAACATACTCCCTATACCCTACTCTCAAAATAATAAACCCTAAACCTTAAAACCAAAATCCCAACCCTGAAATCATAAACCTAAACCCAAAAACTATACCAAAAAAATCCTAAAACCTAGACCCAAAACCCTGTATCTGAAACCCGAATCTCTAAAACCTAAAACCTAAAAGCTGAACCCCAAACCCAAAAAAATCTTCCCCATACCCTACTCTCAAAATTCAAAACCCTAAACCTTAAAACATAAACCCTACCCCTGAAATCATAAACCGAATCCCCAAAACCGAACAAACAAATCCAAAATCCTAGACCCAAAACACTATATCTGAAACCCTAATTCCTGAACTCTAAAACCTAAAATATGAACCCTAAACCTTAAAACATACTCCCTATACCCTAATCTCAAAATAATAAACCCTAAAACTTAAAACCAAAATCCCAACCCCGAAATCATAATCCTAAACCCGAAAACCATACCAAAAAAATCATAAAACCTAGACCCAAAACCCTGTATCCGAAACCCAAATATCTAAACCCTAAAACCTAAAAGCTGAACCTCGAACCCAAAAACATCTTCCCCATACCCTACTCTCAAAATTATAAATCCTAAACCTTAAAACATAAACCCTACCCCTGAAATCATAAACCGAATCCCCAAAACCGAACAAAAAAAATCCAAAATAATAGACCCAAAACACTATATCTGAAACCCTAATACCTGAAATCTAAAACCTAAAAGATGAACCCTAACCCCTAAAAAATACTCCCTATACCCTACTCTAAAAATAATAAACCCTAAACCTTAAAACCAGAATCCCAACCTTGAAATCATAAACCTAAACTCGAAAACCATACCAAAAAAATCCTAAAACCTAGACCCAAAACCCTATATCCGAAACCCGAATCTCTAAACGCTAAAACCTAAAAGCTGAACCCCAAACCCAAAACATCTTCCCCATACCCTAGTCTCAAAATTATAAACCCTAAACCTTAAAACATAAACCCTACTCCTGAAATCATAAACCAAATCCCCAAAACAGAACAAAAAAATCCAAAATCCTGGACCCAAAACACTATATCTGAAACCCTAATACCTGAACTCTAAAACCTAAAAGATGAACCCTAAACCATAAAAAATACCCACTATACCATACTCTCAAAATAATAAACCCCAAACCATAAAACCGAAATCCCAACCCTGAAATCGTAAACCTAAACCTGAAAACCATACCAAAAAAATCATAAAACCTAGACCCAAAACCCCATATCCGAAAGCCGAATCTCTAAAACCTAAACCTAAAAGCTGAACCCCGAACCCAAAAACATATAACCCATAACATAATCTCAAAATTACAAACCCTAAACCTCAAAACATAAACCCTACCCCTGAAATCATAATCTGAATCCCCAATACCGAACAAAAAAAACCAAAATCCTGGACCCAAAACACTATATCTGAAACCCTAATACCTGAACTATAAAACCTAAAAGATGAACCCTAAACCTTAAAACATACTCCCTATACCCTACTGTCAAAATAATAAACCCTAAACCTTAAAACCTAAATCCCAACCCTGAAATCATAAACCTAAACCCAAAAACCATACAAAAAATTCCTAAAACCTAGACCCAAAACCCTATATCTGAAACCCGAATCTCTAAACACTAAAACCTAAAAGCTGAACCCAGAACCCAAAAACATCTTCCCCATACCCTAATATCAAAATTATAAACCCTAAACCTTAAAACACAAACCCTACCCCTGAAATCATAAACCGAATCCCCAAAACCAAACAAAAAAATCCAAAATCCTGGACCCAAAACACTATATCTGAAACCGTAATAACTGAACTCTAAAAACTAAAAGATTAACCCTAAACCCTAAAACATACTCCCTATACCCTACTCTCAAAATAATAAACCCTAAACCTTAAAACCAAAATCCCAACCCTGAAATCATAAACCTAAACCCAAAAACTATACCAAAAAAATCCTAAAACCTAGACCCAAAACCCTGTATCTGAAACCCGAATCTCTAAAACCTAAAACCTAAAAGCTGAACCCCAAACCCAAAAAAATCTTCCCCATACCCTACTCTCAAAATTCAAAACCCTAAACCTTAAAACATAAACCCTACCCCTGAAATCATAAACCGAATCCCCAAAACCGAACAAACAAATCCAAAATCCTAGACCCAAAACACTATATCTGAAACCCTAATTCCTGAACTCTAAAACCTAAAATATGAACCCTAAACCTTAAAACATACTCCCTATACCCTAATCTCAAAATAATAAACCCTAAAACTTAAAACCAAAATCCCAACCCCGAAATCATAATCCTAAACCCGAAAACCATACCAAAAAAATCATAAAACCTAGACCCAAAACCCTGTATCCGAAACCCAAATATCTAAACCCTAAAACCTAAAAGCTGAACCTCGAACCCAAAAACATCTTCCCCATACCCTACTCTCAAAATTATAAATCCTAAACCTTAAAACATAAACCCTACCCCTGAAATCATAAACCGAATCCCCAAAACCGAACAAAAAAAATCCAAAATAATAGACCCAAAACACTATATCTGAAACCCTAATACCTGAAATCTAAAACCTAAAAGATGAACCCTAACCCCTAAAAAATACTCCCTATACCCTACTCTAAAAATAATAAACCCTAAACCTTAAAACCAGAATCCCAACCTTGAAATCATAAACCTAAACTCGAAAACCATACCAAAAAAATCCTAAAACCTAGACCCAAAACCCTATATCCGAAACCCGAATCTCTAAACGCTAAAACCTAAAAGCTGAACCCCAAACCCAAAACATCTTCCCCATACCCTAGTCTCAAAATTATAAACCCTAAACCTTAAAACATAAACCCTACTCCTGAAATCATAAACCAAATCCCCAAAACAGAACAAAAAAATCCGAAATCCTGGACCCAAAACACTATATCTGAAACCCTAATACCTGAACTCTAAAACCTAAAAGATGAACCCTAAACCATAAAAAATACCCACTATACCATACTCTCAAAATAATAAACCCCAAACCATAAAACCGAAATCCCAACCCTGAAATCGTAAACCTAAACCTGAAAACCATACCAAAAAAATCATAAAACCTAGACCCAAAACCCCATATCCGAAAGCCGAATCTCTAAAACCTAAACCTAAAAGCTGAACCCCGAACCCAAAAACATATAACCCATAACATAATCTCAAAATTACAAACCCTAAACCTCAAAACATAAACCCTACCCCTGAAATCATAATCTGAATCCCCAATACCGAACAAAAAAAACCAAAATCCTGGACCCAAAACACTATATCTGAAACCCTAATACCTGAACTATAAAACCTAAAAGATGAACCCTAAACCTTAAAACATACTCCCTATACCCTACTGTCAAAATAATAAACCCTAAACCTTAAAACCTAAATCCCAACCCTGAAATCATAAACCTAAACCCAAAAACCATACAAAAAATTCCTAAAACCTAGACCCAAAACCCTATATCTGAAACCCGAATCTCTAAACACTAAAACCTAAAAGCTGAACCCAGAACCCAAAAACATCTTCCCCATACCCTAATATCAAAATTATAAACCCTAAACCTTAAAACACAAACCCTACCCCTGAAATCATAAACCGAATCCCCAAAACCAAACAAAAAAATCCAAAATCCTGGACCCAAAACACTATATCTGAAACCGTAATAACTGAACTCTAAAAACTAAAAGATTAACCCTAAACCCTAAAACATACTCCCTATACCCTACTCTCAAAATAATAAACCCTAAACCTTAAAACCAAAATCCCAACCCTGAAATCATAAACCTAAACCCAAAAACTATACCAAAAAAATCCTAAAACCTAGACCCAAAACCCTGTATCTGAAACCCGAATCTCTAAAACCTAAAACCTAAAAGCTGAACCCCAAACCCAAAAAAATCTTCCCCATACCCTACTCTCAAAATTCAAAACCCTAAACCTTAAAACATAAACCCTACCCCTGAAATCATAAACCGAATCCCCAAAACCGAACAAACAAATCCAAAATCCTAGACCCAAAACACTATATCTGAAACCCTAATTCCTGAACTCTAAAACCTAAAATATGAACCCTAAACCTTAAAACATACTCCCTATACCCTAATCTCAAAATAATAAACCCTAAAACTTAAAACCAAAATCCCAACCCCGAAATCATAATCCTAAACCCGAAAACCATACCAAAAAAATCATAAAACCTAGACCCAAAACCCTGTATCCGAAACCCAAATATCTAAACCCTAAAACCTAAAAGCTGAACCTCGAACCCAAAAACATCTTCCCCATACCCTACTCTCAAAATTATAAATCCTAAACCTTAAAACATAAACCCTACCCCTGAAATCATAAACCGAATCCCCAAAACCGAACAAAAAAAATCCAAAATAATAGACCCAAAACACTATATCTGAAACCCTAATACCTGAAATCTAAAACCTAAAAGATGAACCCTAACCCCTAAAAAATACTCCCTATACCCTACTCTAAAAATAATAAACCCTAAACCTTAAAACCAGAATCCCAACCTTGAAATCATAAACCTAAACTCGAAAACCATACCAAAAAAATCCTAAAACCTAGACCCAAAACCCTATATCCGAAACCCGAATCTCTAAACGCTAAAACCTAAAAGCTGAACCCCAAACCCAAAACATCTTCCCCATACCCTAGTCTCAAAATTATAAACCCTAAACCTTAAAACATAAACCCTACTCCTGAAATCATAAACCAAATCCCCAAAACAGAACAAAAAAATCCAAAATCCTGGACCCAAAACACTATATCTGAAACCCTAATACCTGAACTCTAAAACCTAAAAGATGAACCCTAAACCATAAAAAATACCCACTATACCATACTCTCAAAATAATAAACCCCAAACCATAAAACCGAAATCCCAACCCTGAAATCGTAAACCTAAACCTGAAAACCATACCAAAAAAATCATAAAACCTAGACCCAAAACCCCATATCCGAAAGCCGAATCTCTAAAACCTAAACCTAAAAGCTGAACCCCGAACCCAAAAACATATAACCCATAACATAATCTCAAAATTACAAACCCTAAACCTCAAAACATAAACCCTACCCCTGAAATCATAATCTGAATCCCCAATACCGAACAAAAAAAACCAAAATCCTGGACCCAAAACACTATATCTGAAACCCTAATACCTGAACTATAAAACCTAAAAGATGAACCCTAAACCTTAAAACATACTCCCTATACCCTACTGTCAAAATAATAAACCCTAAACCTTAAAACCTAAATCCCAACCCTGAAATCATAAACCTAAACCCAAAAACCATACAAAAAATTCCTAAAACCTAGACCCAAAACCCTATATCTGAAACCCGAATCTCTAAACACTAAAACCTAAAAGCTGAACCCAGAACCCAAAAACATCTTCCCCATACCCTAATATCAAAATTATAAACCCTAAACCTTAAAACACAAACCCTACCCCTGAAATCATAAACCGAATCCCCAAAACCAAACAAAAAAATCCAAAATCCTGGACCCAAAACACTATATCTGAAACCGTAATAACTGAACTCTAAAAACTAAAAGATTAACCCTAAACCCTAAAACATACTCCCTATACCCTACTCTCAAAATAATAAACCCTAAACCTTAAAACCAAAATCCCAACCCTGAAATCATAAACCTAAACCCAAAAACTATACCAAAAAAATCCTAAAACCTAGACCCAAAACCCTGTATCTGAAACCCGAATCTCTAAAACCTAAAACCTAAAAGCTGAACCCCAAACCCAAAAAAATCTTCCCCATACCCTACTCTCAAAATTCAAAACCCTAAACCTTAAAACATAAACCCTACCCCTGAAATCATAAACCGAATCCCCAAAACCGAACAAACAAATCCAAAATCCTAGACCCAAAACACTATATCTGAAACCCTAATTCCTGAACTCTAAAACCTAAAATATGAACCCTAAACCTTAAAACATACTCCCTATACCCTAATCTCAAAATAATAAACCCTAAAACTTAAAACCAAAATCCCAACCCCGAAATCATAATCCTAAACCCGAAAACCATACCAAAAAAATCATAAAACCTAGACCCAAAACCCTGTATCCGAAACCCAAATATCTAAACCCTAAAACCTAAAAGCTGAACCTCGAACCCAAAAACATCTTCCCCATACCCTACTCTCAAAATTATAAATCCTAAACCTTAAAACATAAACCCTACCCCTGAAATCATAAACCGAATCCCCAAAACCGAACAAAAAAAATCCAAAATAATAGACCCAAAACACTATATCTGAAACCCTAATACCTGAAATCTAAAACCTAAAAGATGAACCCTAACCCCTAAAAAATACTCCCTATACCCTACTCTAAAAATAATAAACCCTAAACCTTAAAACCAGAATCCCAACCTTGAAATCATAAACCTAAACTCGAAAACCATACCAAAAAAATCCTAAAACCTAGACCCAAAACCCTATATCCGAAACCCGAATCTCTAAACGCTAAAACCTAAAAGCTGAACCCCAAACCCAAAACATCTTCCCCATACCCTAGTCTCAAAATTATAAACCCTAAACCTTAAAACATAAACCCTACTCCTGAAATCATAAACCAAATCCCCAAAACAGAACAAAAAAATCCAAAATCCTGGACCCAAAACACTATATCTGAAACCCTAATACCTGAACTCTAAAACCTAAAAGATGAACCCTAAACCATAAAAAATACCCACTATACCATACTCTCAAAATAATAAACCCCAAACCATAAAACCGAAATCCCAACCCTGAAATCGTAAACCTAAACCTGAAAACCATACCAAAAAAATCATAAAACCTAGACCCAAAACCCCATATCCGAAAGCCGAATCTCTAAAACCTAAACCTAAAAGCTGAACCCCGAACCCAAAAACATATAACCCATAACATAATCTCAAAATTACAAACCCTAAACCTCAAAACATAAACCCTACCCCTGAAATCATAATCTGAATCCCCAATACCGAACAAAAAAAACCAAAATCCTGGACCCAAAACACTATATCTGAAACCCTAATACCTGAACTATAAAACCTAAAAGATGAACCCTAAACCTTAAAACATACTCCCTATACCCTACTGTCAAAATAATAAACCCTAAACCTTAAAACCTAAATCCCAACCCTGAAATCATAAACCTAAACCCAAAAACCATACAAAAAATTCCTAAAACCTAGACCCAAAACCCTATATCTGAAACCCGAATCTCTAAACACTAAAACCTAAAAGCTGAACCCAGAACCCAAAAACATCTTCCCCATACCCTAATATCAAAATTATAAACCCTAAACCTTAAAACACAAACCCTACCCCTGAAATCATAAACCGAATCCCCAAAACCAAACAAAAAAATCCAAAATCCTGGACCCAAAACACTATATCTGAAACCGTAATAACTGAACTCTAAAAACTAAAAGATTAACCCTAAACCCTAAAACATACTCCCTATACCCTACTCTCAAAATAATAAACCCTAAACCTTAAAACCAAAATCCCAACCCTGAAATCATAAACCTAAACCCAAAAACTATACCAAAAAAATCCTAAAACCTAGACCCAAAACCCTGTATCTGAAACCCGAATCTCTAAAACCTAAAACCTAAAAGCTGAACCCCAAACCCAAAAAAATCTTCCCCATACCCTACTCTCAAAATTCAAAACCCTAAACCTTAAAACATAAACCCTACCCCTGAAATCATAAACCGAATCCCCAAAACCGAACAAACAAATCCAAAATCCTAGACCCAAAACACTATATCTGAAACCCTAATTCCTGAACTCTAAAACCTAAAATATGAACCCTAAACCTTAAAACATACTCCCTATACCCTAATCTCAAAATAATAAACCCTAAAACTTAAAACCAAAATCCCAACCCCGAAATCATAATCCTAAACCCGAAAACCATACCAAAAAAATCATAAAACCTAGACCCAAAACCCTGTATCCGAAACCCAAATATCTAAACCCTAAAACCTAAAAGCTGAACCTCGAACCCAAAAACATCTTCCCCATACCCTACTCTCAAAATTATAAATCCTAAACCTTAAAACATAAACCCTACCCCTGAAATCATAAACCGAATCCCCAAAACCGAACAAAAAAAATCCAAAATAATAGACCCAAAACACTATATCTGAAACCCTAATACCTGAAATCTAAAACCTAAAAGATGAACCCTAACCCCTAAAAAATACTCCCTATACCCTACTCTAAAAATAATAAACCCTAAACCTTAAAACCAGAATCCCAACCTTGAAATCATAAACCTAAACTCGAAAACCATACCAAAAAAATCCTAAAACCTAGACCCAAAACCCTATATCCGAAACCCGAATCTCTAAACGCTAAAACCTAAAAGCTGAACCCCAAACCCAAAACATCTTCCCCATACCCTAGTCTCAAAATTATAAACCCTAAACCTTAAAACATAAACCCTACTCCTGAAATCATAAACCAAATCCCCAAAACAGAACAAAAAAATCCGAAATCCTGGACCCAAAACACTATATCTGAAACCCTAATACCTGAACTCTAAAACCTAAAAGATGAACCCTAAACCATAAAAAATACCCACTATACCATACTCTCAAAATAATAAACCCCAAACCATAAAACCGAAATCCCAACCCTGAAATCGTAAACCTAAACCTGAAAACCATACCAAAAAAATCATAAAACCTAGACCCAAAACCCCATATCCGAAAGCCGAATCTCTAAAACCTAAACCTAAAAGCTGAACCCCGAACCCAAAAACATATAACCCATAACATAATCTCAAAATTACAAACCCTAAACCTCAAAACATAAACCCTACCCCTGAAATCATAATCTGAATCCCCAATACCGAACAAAAAAAACCAAAATCCTGGACCCAAAACACTATATCTGAAACCCTAATACCTGAACTATAAAACCTAAAAGATGAACCCTAAACCTTAAAACATACTCCCTATACCCTACTGTCAAAATAATAAACCCTAAACCTTAAAACCTAAATCCCAACCCTGAAATCATAAACCTAAACCCAAAAACCATACAAAAAATTCCTAAAACCTAGACCCAAAACCCTATATCTGAAACCCGAATCTCTAAACACTAAAACCTAAAAGCTGAACCCAGAACCCAAAAACATCTTCCCCATACCCTAATATCAAAATTATAAACCCTAAACCTTAAAACACAAACCCTACCCCTGAAATCATAAACCGAATCCCCAAAACCAAACAAAAAAATCCAAAATCCTGGACCCAAAACACTATATCTGAAACCGTAATAACTGAACTCTAAAAACTAAAAGATTAACCCTAAACCCTAAAACATACTCCCTATACCCTACTCTCAAAATAATAAACCCTAAACCTTAAAACCAAAATCCCAACCCTGAAATCATAAACCTAAACCCAAAAACTATACCAAAAAAATCCTAAAACCTAGACCCAAAACCCTGTATCTGAAACCCGAATCTCTAAAACCTAAAACCTAAAAGCTGAACCCCAAACCCAAAAAAATCTTCCCCATACCCTACTCTCAAAATTCAAAACCCTAAACCTTAAAACATAAACCCTACCCCTGAAATCATAAACCGAATCCCCAAAACCGAACAAACAAATCCAAAATCCTAGACCCAAAACACTATATCTGAAACCCTAATTCCTGAACTCTAAAACCTAAAATATGAACCCTAAACCTTAAAACATACTCCCTATACCCTAATCTCAAAATAATAAACCCTAAAACTTAAAACCAAAATCCCAACCCCGAAATCATAATCCTAAACCCGAAAACCATACCAAAAAAATCATAAAACCTAGACCCAAAACCCTGTATCCGAAACCCAAATATCTAAACCCTAAAACCTAAAAGCTGAACCTCGAACCCAAAAACATCTTCCCCATACCCTACTCTCAAAATTATAAATCCTAAACCTTAAAACATAAACCCTACCCCTGAAATCATAAACCGAATCCCCAAAACCGAACAAAAAAAATCCAAAATAATAGACCCAAAACACTATATCTGAAACCCTAATACCTGAAATCTAAAACCTAAAAGATGAACCCTAACCCCTAAAAAATACTCCCTATACCCTACTCTAAAAATAATAAACCCTAAACCTTAAAACCAGAATCCCAACCTTGAAATCATAAACCTAAACTCGAAAACCATACCAAAAAAATCCTAAAACCTAGACCCAAAACCCTATATCCGAAACCCGAATCTCTAAACGCTAAAACCTAAAAGCTGAACCCCAAACCCAAAACATCTTCCCCATACCCTAGTCTCAAAATTATAAACCCTAAACCTTAAAACATAAACCCTACTCCTGAAATCATAAACCAAATCCCCAAAACAGAACAAAAAAATCCAAAATCCTGGACCCAAAACACTATATCTGAAACCCTAATACCTGAACTCTAAAACCTAAAAGATGAACCCTAAACCATAAAAAATACCCACTATACCATACTCTCAAAATAATAAACCCCAAACCATAAAACCGAAATCCCAACCCTGAAATCGTAAACCTAAACCTGAAAACCATACCAAAAAAATCATAAAACCTAGACCCAAAACCCCATATCCGAAAGCCGAATCTCTAAAACCTAAACCTAAAAGCTGAACCCCGAACCCAAAAACATATAACCCATAACATAATCTCAAAATTACAAACCCTAAACCTCAAAACATAAACCCTACCCCTGAAATCATAATCTGAATCCCCAATACCGAACAAAAAAAACCAAAATCCTGGACCCAAAACACTATATCTGAAACCCTAATACCTGAACTATAAAACCTAAAAGATGAACCCTAAACCTTAAAACATACTCCCTATACCCTACTGTCAAAATAATAAACCCTAAACCTTAAAACCTAAATCCCAACCCTGAAATCATAAACCTAAACCCAAAAACCATACAAAAAATTCCTAAAACCTAGACCCAAAACCCTATATCTGAAACCCGAATCTCTAAACACTAAAACCTAAAAGCTGAACCCAGAACCCAAAAACATCTTCCCCATACCCTAATATCAAAATTATAAACCCTAAACCTTAAAACACAAACCCTACCCCTGAAATCATAAACCGAATCCCCAAAACCAAACAAAAAAATCCAAAATCCTGGACCCAAAACACTATATCTGAAACCGTAATAACTGAACTCTAAAAACTAAAAGATTAACCCTAAACCCTAAAACATACTCCCTATACCCTACTCTCAAAATAATAAACCCTAAACCTTAAAACCAAAATCCCAACCCTGAAATCATAAACCTAAACCCAAAAACTATACCAAAAAAATCCTAAAACCTAGACCCAAAACCCTGTATCTGAAACCCGAATCTCTAAAACCTAAAACCTAAAAGCTGAACCCCAAACCCAAAAAAATCTTCCCCATACCCTACTCTCAAAATTCAAAACCCTAAACCTTAAAACATAAACCCTACCCCTGAAATCATAAACCGAATCCCCAAAACCGAACAAACAAATCCAAAATCCTAGACCCAAAACACTATATCTGAAACCCTAATTCCTGAACTCTAAAACCTAAAATATGAACCCTAAACCTTAAAACATACTCCCTATACCCTAATCTCAAAATAATAAACCCTAAAACTTAAAACCAAAATCCCAACCCCGAAATCATAATCCTAAACCCGAAAACCATACCAAAAAAATCATAAAACCTAGACCCAAAACCCTGTATCCGAAACCCAAATATCTAAACCCTAAAACCTAAAAGCTGAACCTCGAACCCAAAAACATCTTCCCCATACCCTACTCTCAAAATTATAAATCCTAAACCTTAAAACATAAACCCTACCCCTGAAATCATAAACCGAATCCCCAAAACCGAACAAAAAAAATCCAAAATAATAGACCCAAAACACTATATCTGAAACCCTAATACCTGAAATCTAAAACCTAAAAGATGAACCCTAACCCCTAAAAAATACTCCCTATACCCTACTCTAAAAATAATAAACCCTAAACCTTAAAACCAGAATCCCAACCTTGAAATCATAAACCTAAACTCGAAAACCATACCAAAAAAATCCTAAAACCTAGACCCAAAACCCTATATCCGAAACCCGAATCTCTAAACGCTAAAACCTAAAAGCTGAACCCCAAACCCAAAACATCTTCCCCATACCCTAGTCTCAAAATTATAAACCCTAAACCTTAAAACATAAACCCTACTCCTGAAATCATAAACCAAATCCCCAAAACAGAACAAAAAAATCCAAAATCCTGGACCCAAAACACTATATCTGAAACCCTAATACCTGAACTCTAAAACCTAAAAGATGAACCCTAAACCATAAAAAATACCCACTATACCATACTCTCAAAATAATAAACCCCAAACCATAAAACCGAAATCCCAACCCTGAAATCGTAAACCTAAACCTGAAAACCATACCAAAAAAATCATAAAACCTAGACCCAAAACCCCATATCCGAAAGCCGAATCTCTAAAACCTAAACCTAAAAGCTGAACCCCGAACCCAAAAACATATAACCCATAACATAATCTCAAAATTACAAACCCTAAACCTCAAAACATAAACCCTACCCCTGAAATCATAATCTGAATCCCCAATACCGAACAAAAAAAACCAAAATCCTGGACCCAAAACACTATATCTGAAACCCTAATACCTGAACTATAAAACCTAAAAGATGAACCCTAAACCTTAAAACATACTCCCTATACCCTACTGTCAAAATAATAAACCCTAAACCTTAAAACCTAAATCCCAACCCTGAAATCATAAACCTAAACCCAAAAACCATACAAAAAATTCCTAAAACCTAGACCCAAAACCCTATATCTGAAACCCGAATCTCTAAACACTAAAACCTAAAAGCTGAACCCAGAACCCAAAAACATCTTCCCCATACCCTAATATCAAAATTATAAACCCTAAACCTTAAAACACAAACCCTACCCCTGAAATCATAAACCGAATCCCCAAAACCAAACAAAAAAATCCAAAATCCTGGACCCAAAACACTATATCTGAAACCGTAATAACTGAACTCTAAAAACTAAAAGATTAACCCTAAACCCTAAAACATACTCCCTATACCCTACTCTCAAAATAATAAACCCTAAACCTTAAAACCAAAATCCCAACCCTGAAATCATAAACCTAAACCCAAAAACTATACCAAAAAAATCCTAAAACCTAGACCCAAAACCCTGTATCTGAAACCCGAATCTCTAAAACCTAAAACCTAAAAGCTGAACCCCAAACCCAAAAAAATCTTCCCCATACCCTACTCTCAAAATTCAAAACCCTAAACCTTAAAACATAAACCCTACCCCTGAAATCATAAACCGAATCCCCAAAACCGAACAAACAAATCCAAAATCCTAGACCCAAAACACTATATCTGAAACCCTAATTCCTGAACTCTAAAACCTAAAATATGAACCCTAAACCTTAAAACATACTCCCTATACCCTAATCTCAAAATAATAAACCCTAAAACTTAAAACCAAAATCCCAACCCCGAAATCATAATCCTAAACCCGAAAACCATACCAAAAAAATCATAAAACCTAGACCCAAAACCCTGTATCCGAAACCCAAATATCTAAACCCTAAAACCTAAAAGCTGAACCTCGAACCCAAAAACATCTTCCCCATACCCTACTCTCAAAATTATAAATCCTAAACCTTAAAACATAAACCCTACCCCTGAAATCATAAACCGAATCCCCAAAACCGAACAAAAAAAATCCAAAATAATAGACCCAAAACACTATATCTGAAACCCTAATACCTGAAATCTAAAACCTAAAAGATGAACCCTAACCCCTAAAAAATACTCCCTATACCCTACTCTAAAAATAATAAACCCTAAACCTTAAAACCAGAATCCCAACCTTGAAATCATAAACCTAAACTCGAAAACCATACCAAAAAAATCCTAAAACCTAGACCCAAAACCCTATATCCGAAACCCGAATCTCTAAACGCTAAAACCTAAAAGCTGAACCCCAAACCCAAAACATCTTCCCCATACCCTAGTCTCAAAATTATAAACCCTAAACCTTAAAACATAAACCCTACTCCTGAAATCATAAACCAAATCCCCAAAACAGAACAAAAAAATCCAAAATCCTGGACCCAAAACACTATATCTGAAACCCTAATACCTGAACTCTAAAACCTAAAAGATGAACCCTAAACCATAAAAAATACCCACTATACCATACTCTCAAAATAATAAACCCCAAACCATAAAACCGAAATCCCAACCCTGAAATCGTAAACCTAAACCTGAAAACCATACCAAAAAAATCATAAAACCTAGACCCAAAACCCCATATCCGAAAGCCGAATCTCTAAAACCTAAACCTAAAAGCTGAACCCCGAACCCAAAAACATATAACCCATAACATAATCTCAAAATTACAAACCCTAAACCTCAAAACATAAACCCTACCCCTGAAATCATAATCTGAATCCCCAATACCGAACAAAAAAAACCAAAATCCTGGACCCAAAACACTATATCTGAAACCCTAATACCTGAACTATAAAACCTAAAAGATGAACCCTAAACCTTAAAACATACTCCCTATACCCTACTGTCAAAATAATAAACCCTAAACCTTAAAACCTAAATCCCAACCCTGAAATCATAAACCTAAACCCAAAAACCATACAAAAAATTCCTAAAACCTAGACCCAAAACCCTATATCTGAAACCCGAATCTCTAAACACTAAAACCTAAAAGCTGAACCCAGAACCCAAAAACATCTTCCCCATACCCTAATATCAAAATTATAAACCCTAAACCTTAAAACACAAACCCTACCCCTGAAATCATAAACCGAATCCCCAAAACCAAACAAAAAAATCCAAAATCCTGGACCCAAAACACTATATCTGAAACCGTAATAACTGAACTCTAAAAACTAAAAGATTAACCCTAAACCCTAAAACATACTCCCTATACCCTACTCTCAAAATAATAAACCCTAAACCTTAAAACCAAAATCCCAACCCTGAAATCATAAACCTAAACCCAAAAACTATACCAAAAAAATCCTAAAACCTAGACCCAAAACCCTGTATCTGAAACCCGAATCTCTAAAACCTAAAACCTAAAAGCTGAACCCCAAACCCAAAAAAATCTTCCCCATACCCTACTCTCAAAATTCAAAACCCTAAACCTTAAAACATAAACCCTACCCCTGAAATCATAAACCGAATCCCCAAAACCGAACAAACAAATCCAAAATCCTAGACCCAAAACACTATATCTGAAACCCTAATTCCTGAACTCTAAAACCTAAAATATGAACCCTAAACCTTAAAACATACTCCCTATACCCTAATCTCAAAATAATAAACCCTAAAACTTAAAACCAAAATCCCAACCCCGAAATCATAATCCTAAACCCGAAAACCATACCAAAAAAATCATAAAACCTAGACCCAAAACCCTGTATCCGAAACCCAAATATCTAAACCCTAAAACCTAAAAGCTGAACCTCGAACCCAAAAACATCTTCCCCATACCCTACTCTCAAAATTATAAATCCTAAACCTTAAAACATAAACCCTACCCCTGAAATCATAAATCGAATCCCCAAAACCGAACAAAAAAAATCCAAAATAATAGACCCAAAACACTATATCTGAAACCCTAATACCTGAAATCTAAAACCTAAAAGATGAACCCTAACCCCTAAAAAATACTCCCTATACCCTACTCTAAAAATAATAAACCCTAAACCTTAAAACCAGAATCCCAACCTTGAAATCATAAACCTAAACTCGAAAACCATACCAAAAAAATCCTAAAACCTAGACCCAAAACCCTATATCCGAAACCCGAATCTCTAAACGCTAAAACCTAAAAGCTGAACCCCAAACCCAAAACATCTTCCCCATACCCTAGTCTCAAAATTATAAACCCTAAACCTTAAAACATAAACCCTACTCCTGAAATCATAAACCAAATCCCCAAAACAGAACAAAAAAATCCAAAATCCTGGACCCAAAACACTATATCTGAAACCCTAATACCTGAACTCTAAAACCTAAAAGATGAACCCTAAACCATAAAAAATACCCACTATACCATACTCTCAAAATAATAAACCCCAAACCATAAAACCGAAATCCCAACCCTGAAATCGTAAACCTAAACCTGAAAACCATACCAAAAAAATCATAAAACCTAGACCCAAAACCCCATATCCGAAAGCCGAATCTCTAAAACCTAAACCTAAAAGCTGAACCCCGAACCCAAAAACATATAACCCATAACATAATCTCAAAATTACAAACCCTAAACCTCAAAACATAAACCCTACCCCTGAAATCATAATCTGAATCCCCAATACCGAACAAAAAAAACCAAAATCCTGGACCCAAAACACTATATCTGAAACCCTAATACCTGAACTATAAAACCTAAAAGATGAACCCTAAACCTTAAAACATACTCCCTATACCCTACTGTCAAAATAATAAACCCTAAACCTTAAAACCTAAATCCCAACCCTGAAATCATAAACCTAAACCCAAAAACCATACAAAAAATTCCTAAAACCTAGACCCAAAACCCTATATCTGAAACCCGAATCTCTAAACACTAAAACCTAAAAGCTGAACCCAGAACCCAAAAACATCTTCCCCATACCCTAATATCAAAATTATAAACCCTAAACCTTAAAACACAAACCCTACCCCTGAAATCATAAACCGAATCCCCAAAACCAAACAAAAAAATCCAAAATCCTGGACCCAAAACACTATATCTGAAACCGTAATAACTGAACTCTAAAAACTAAAAGATTAACCCTAAACCCTAAAACATACTCCCTATACCCTACTCTCAAAATAATAAACCCTAAACCTTAAAACCAAAATCCCAACCCTGAAATCATAAACCTAAACCCGAAAACTATACCAAAAAAATCCTAAAACCTAGACCCAAAACCCTGTATCTGAAACCCGAATCTCTAAAACCTAAAACCTAAAAGCTGAACCCCAAACCCAAAAAAATCTTCCCCATACCCTACTCTCAAAATTCAAAACCCTAAACCTTAAAACATAAACCCTACCCCTGAAATCATAAACCGAATCCCCAAAACCGAACAAACAAATCCAAAATCCTAGACCCAAAACACTATATCTGAAACCCTAATTCCTGAACTCTAAAACCTAAAATATGAACCCTAAACCTTAAAACATACTCCCTATACCCTAATCTCAAAATAATAAACCCTAAAACTTAAAACCAAAATCCCAACCCCGAAATCATAATCCTAAACCCGAAAACCATACCAAAAAAATCATAAAACCTAGACCCAAAACCCTGTATCCGAAACCCAAATATCTAAACCCTAAAACCTAAAAGCTGAACCTCGAACCCAAAAACATCTTCCCCATACCCTACTCTCAAAATTATAAATCCTAAACCTTAAAACATAAACCCTACCCCTGAAATCATAAACCGAATCCCCAAAACCGAACAAAAAAAATCCAAAATAATAGACCCAAAACACTATATCTGAAACCCTAATACCTGAAATCTAAAACCTAAAAGATGAACCCTAACCCCTAAAAAATACTCCCTATACCCTACTCTAAAAATAATAAACCCTAAACCTTAAAACCAGAATCCCAACCTTGAAATCATAAACCTAAACTCGAAAACCATACCAAAAAAATCCTAAAACCTAGACCCAAAACCCTATATCCGAAACCCGAATCTCTAAACGCTAAAACCTAAAAGCTGAACCCCAAACCCAAAACATCTTCCCCATACCCTAGTCTCAAAATTATAAACCCTAAACCTTAAAACATAAACCCTACTCCTGAAATCATAAACCAAATCCCCAAAACAGAACAAAAAAATCCAAAATCCTGGACCCAAAACACTATATCTGAAACCCTAATACCTGAACTCTAAAACCTAAAAGATGAACCCTAAACCATAAAAAATACCCACTATACCATACTCTCAAAATAATAAACCCCAAACCATAAAACCGAAATCCCAACCCTGAAATCGTAAACCTAAACCTGAAAACCATACCAAAAAAATCATAAAACCTAGACCCAAAACCCCATATCCGAAAGCCGAATCTCTAAAACCTAAACCTAAAAGCTGAACCCCGAACCCAAAAACATATAACCCATAACATAATCTCAAAATTACAAACCCTAAACCTCAAAACATAAACCCTACCCCTGAAATCATAATCTGAATCCCCAATACCGAACAAAAAAAACCAAAATCCTGGACCCAAAACACTATATCTGAAACCCTAATACCTGAACTATAAAACCTAAAAGATGAACCCTAAACCTTAAAACATACTCCCTATACCCTACTGTCAAAATAATAAACCCTAAACCTTAAAACCTAAATCCCAACCCTGAAATCATAAACCTAAACCCAAAAACCATACAAAAAATTCCTAAAACCTAGACCCAAAACCCTATATCTGAAACCCGAATCTCTAAACACTAAAACCTAAAAGCTGAACCCAGAACCCAAAAACATCTTCCCCATACCCTAATATCAAAATTATAAACCCTAAACCTTAAAACACAAACCCTACCCCTGAAATCATAAACCGAATCCCCAAAACCAAACAAAAAAATCCAAAATCCTGGACCCAAAACACTATATCTGAAACCGTAATAACTGAACTCTAAAAACTAAAAGATTAACCCTAAACCCTAAAACATACTCCCTATACCCTACTCTCAAAATAATAAACCCTAAACCTTAAAACCAAAATCCCAACCCTGAAATCATAAACCTAAACCCAAAAACTATACCAAAAAAATCCTAAAACCTAGACCCAAAACCCTGTATCTGAAACCCGAATCTCTAAAACCTAAAACCTAAAAGCTGAACCCCAAACCCAAAAAAATCTTCCCCATACCCTACTCTCAAAATTCAAAACCCTAAACCTTAAAACATAAACCCTACCCCTGAAATCATAAACCGAATCCCCAAAACCGAACAAACAAATCCAAAATCCTAGACCCAAAACACTATATCTGAAACCCTAATTCCTGAACTCTAAAACCTAAAATATGAACCCTAAACCTTAAAACATACTCCCTATACCCTAATCTCAAAATAATAAACCCTAAAACTTAAAACCAAAATCCCAACCCCGAAATCATAATCCTAAACCCGAAAACCATACCAAAAAAATCATAAAACCTAGACCCAAAACCCTGTATCCGAAACCCAAATATCTAAACCCTAAAACCTAAAAGCTGAACCTCGAACCCAAAAACATCTTCCCCATACCCTACTCTCAAAATTATAAATCCTAAACCTTAAAACATAAACCCTACCCCTGAAATCATAAACCGAATCCCCAAAACCGAACAAAAAAAATCCAAAATAATAGACCCAAAACACTATATCTGAAACCCTAATACCTGAAATCTAAAACCTAAAAGATGAACCCTAACCCCTAAAAAATACTCCCTATACCCTACTCTAAAAATAATAAACCCTAAACCTTAAAACCAGAATCCCAACCTTGAAATCATAAACCTAAACTCGAAAACCATACCAAAAAAATCCTAAAACCTAGACCCAAAACCCTATATCCGAAACCCGAATCTCTAAACGCTAAAACCTAAAAGCTGAACCCCAAACCCAAAACATCTTCCCCATACCCTAGTCTCAAAATTATAAACCCTAAACCTTAAAACATAAACCCTACTCCTGAAATCATAAACCAAATCCCCAAAACAGAACAAAAAAATCCAAAATCCTGGACCCAAAACACTATATCTGAAACCCTAATACCTGAACTCTAAAACCTAAAAGATGAACCCTAAACCATAAAAAATACCCACTATACCATACTCTCAAAATAATAAACCCCAAACCATAAAACCGAAATCCCAACCCTGAAATCGTAAACCTAAACCTGAAAACCATACCAAAAAAATCATAAAACCTAGACCCAAAACCCCATATCCGAAAGCCGAATCTCTAAAACCTAAACCTAAAAGCTGAACCCCGAACCCAAAAACATATAACCCATAACATAATCTCAAAATTACAAACCCTAAACCTCAAAACATAAACCCTACCCCTGAAATCATAATCTGAATCCCCAATACCGAACAAAAAAAACCAAAATCCTGGACCCAAAACACTATATCTGAAACCCTAATACCTGAACTATAAAACCTAAAAGATGAACCCTAAACCTTAAAACATACTCCCTATACCCTACTGTCAAAATAATAAACCCTAAACCTTAAAACCTAAATCCCAACCCTGAAATCATAAACCTAAACCCAAAAACCATACAAAAAATTCCTAAAACCTAGACCCAAAACCCTATATCTGAAACCCGAATCTCTAAACACTAAAACCTAAAAGCTGAACCCAGAACCCAAAAACATCTTCCCCATACCCTAATATCAAAATTATAAACCCTAAACCTTAAAACACAAACCCTACCCCTGAAATCATAAACCGAATCCCCAAAACCAAACAAAAAAATCCAAAATCCTGGACCCAAAACACTATATCTGAAACCGTAATAACTGAACTCTAAAAACTAAAAGATTAACCCTAAACCCTAAAACATACTCCCTATACCCTACTCTCAAAATAATAAACCCTAAACCTTAAAACCAAAATCCCAACCCTGAAATCATAAACCTAAACCCAAAAACTATACCAAAAAAATCCTAAAACCTAGACCCAAAACCCTGTATCTGAAACCCGAATCTCTAAAACCTAAAACCTAAAAGCTGAACCCCAAACCCAAAAAAATCTTCCCCATACCCTACTCTCAAAATTCAAAACCCTAAACCTTAAAACATAAACCCTACCCCTGAAATCATAAACCGAATCCCCAAAACCGAACAAACAAATCCAAAATCCTAGACCCAAAACACTATATCTGAAACCCTAATTCCTGAACTCTAAAACCTAAAATATGAACCCTAAACCTTAAAACATACTCCCTATACCCTAATCTCAAAATAATAAACCCTAAAACTTAAAACCAAAATCCCAACCCCGAAATCATAATCCTAAACCCGAAAACCATACCAAAAAAATCATAAAACCTAGACCCAAAACCCTGTATCCGAAACCCAAATATCTAAACCCTAAAACCTAAAAGCTGAACCTCGAACCCAAAAACATCTTCCCCATACCCTACTCTCAAAATTATAAATCCTAAACCTTAAAACATAAACCCTACCCCTGAAATCATAAATCGAATCCCCAAAACCGAACAAAAAAAATCCAAAATAATAGACCCAAAACACTATATCTGAAACCCTAATACCTGAAATCTAAAACCTAAAAGATGAACCCTAACCCCTAAAAAATACTCCCTATACCCTACTCTAAAAATAATAAACCCTAAACCTTAAAACCAGAATCCCAACCTTGAAATCATAAACCTAAACTCGAAAACCATACCAAAAAAATCCTAAAACCTAGACCCAAAACCCTATATCCGAAACCCGAATCTCTAAACGCTAAAACCTAAAAGCTGAACCCCAAACCCAAAACATCTTCCCCATACCCTAGTCTCAAAATTATAAACCCTAAACCTTAAAACATAAACCCTACTCCTGAAATCATAAACCAAATCCCCAAAACAGAACAAAAAAATCCAAAATCCTGGACCCAAAACACTATATCTGAAACCCTAATACCTGAACTCTAAAACCTAAAAGATGAACCCTAAACCATAAAAAATACCCACTATACCATACTCTCAAAATAATAAACCCCAAACCATAAAACCGAAATCCCAACCCTGAAATCGTAAACCTAAACCTGAAAACCATACCAAAAAAATCATAAAACCTAGACCCAAAACCCCATATCCGAAAGCCGAATCTCTAAAACCTAAACCTAAAAGCTGAACCCCGAACCCAAAAACATATAACCCATAACATAATCTCAAAATTACAAACCCTAAACCTCAAAACATAAACCCTACCCCTGAAATCATAATCTGAATCCCCAATACCGAACAAAAAAAACCAAAATCCTGGACCCAAAACACTATATCTGAAACCCTAATACCTGAACTATAAAACCTAAAAGATGAACCCTAAACCTTAAAACATACTCCCTATACCCTACTGTCAAAATAATAAACCCTAAACCTTAAAACCTAAATCCCAACCCTGAAATCATAAACCTAAACCCAAAAACCATACAAAAAATTCCTAAAACCTAGACCCAAAACCCTATATCTGAAACCCGAATCTCTAAACACTAAAACCTAAAAGCTGAACCCAGAACCCAAAAACATCTTCCCCATACCCTAATATCAAAATTATAAACCCTAAACCTTAAAACACAAACCCTACCCCTGAAATCATAAACCGAATCCCCAAAACCAAACAAAAAAATCCAAAATCCTGGACCCAAAACACTATATCTGAAACCGTAATAACTGAACTCTAAAAACTAAAAGATTAACCCTAAACCCTAAAACATACTCCCTATACCCTACTCTCAAAATAATAAACCCTAAACCTTAAAACCAAAATCCCAACCCTGAAATCATAAACCTAAACCCAAAAACTATACCAAAAAAATCCTAAAACCTAGACCCAAAACCCTGTATCTGAAACCCGAATCTCTAAAACCTAAAACCTAAAAGCTGAACCCCAAACCCAAAAAAATCTTCCCCATACCCTACTCTCAAAATTCAAAACCCTAAACCTTAAAACATAAACCCTACCCCTGAAATCATAAACCGAATCCCCAAAACCGAACAAACAAATCCAAAATCCTAGACCCAAAACACTATATCTGAAACCCTAATTCCTGAACTCTAAAACCTAAAATATGAACCCTAAACCTTAAAACATACTCCCTATACCCTAATCTCAAAATAATAAACCCTAAAACTTAAAACCAAAATCCCAACCCCGAAATCATAATCCTAAACCCGAAAACCATACCAAAAAAATCATAAAACCTAGACCCAAAACCCTGTATCCGAAACCCAAATATCTAAACCCTAAAACCTAAAAGCTGAACCTCGAACCCAAAAACATCTTCCCCATACCCTACTCTCAAAATTATAAATCCTAAACCTTAAAACATAAACCCTACCCCTGAAATCATAAACCGAATCCCCAAAACCGAACAAAAAAAATCCAAAATAATAGACCCAAAACACTATATCTGAAACCCTAATACCTGAAATCTAAAACCTAAAAGATGAACCCTAACCCCTAAAAAATACTCCCTATACCCTACTCTAAAAATAATAAACCCTAAACCTTAAAACCAGAATCCCAACCTTGAAATCATAAACCTAAACTCGAAAACCATACCAAAAAAATCCTAAAACCTAGACCCAAAACCCTATATCCGAAACCCGAATCTCTAAACGCTAAAACCTAAAAGCTGAACCCCAAACCCAAAACATCTTCCCCATACCCTAGTCTCAAAATTATAAACCCTAAACCTTAAAACATAAACCCTACTCCTGAAATCATAAACCAAATCCCCAAAACAGAACAAAAAAATCCAAAATCCTGGACCCAAAACACTATATCTGAAACCCTAATACCTGAACTCTAAAACCTAAAAGATGAACCCTAAACCATAAAAAATACCCACTATACCATACTCTCAAAATAATAAACCCCAAACCATAAAACCGAAATCCCAACCCTGAAATCGTAAACCTAAACCTGAAAACCATACCAAAAAAATCATAAAACCTAGACCCAAAACCCCATATCCGAAAGCCGAATCTCTAAAACCTAAACCTAAAAGCTGAACCCCGAACCCAAAAACATATAACCCATAACATAATCTCAAAATTACAAACCCTAAACCTCAAAACATAAACCCTACCCCTGAAATCATAATCTGAATCCCCAATACCGAACAAAAAAAACCAAAATCCTGGACCCAAAACACTATATCTGAAACCCTAATACCTGAACTATAAAACCTAAAAGATGAACCCTAAACCTTAAAACATACTCCCTATACCCTACTGTCAAAATAATAAACCCTAAACCTTAAAACCTAAATCCCAACCCTGAAATCATAAACCTAAACCCAAAAACCATACAAAAAATTCCTAAAACCTAGACCCAAAACCCTATATCTGAAACCCGAATCTCTAAACACTAAAACCTAAAAGCTGAACCCAGAACCCAAAAACATCTTCCCCATACCCTAATATCAAAATTATAAACCCTAAACCTTAAAACACAAACCCTACCCCTGAAATCATAAACCGAATCCCCAAAACCAAACAAAAAAATCCAAAATCCTGGACCCAAAACACTATATCTGAAACCGTAATAACTGAACTCTAAAAACTAAAAGATTAACCCTAAACCCTAAAACATACTCCCTATACCCTACTCTCAAAATAATAAACCCTAAACCTTAAAACCAAAATCCCAACCCTGAAATCATAAACCTAAACCCAAAAACTATACCAAAAAAATCCTAAAACCTAGACCCAAAACCCTGTATCTGAAACCCGAATCTCTAAAACCTAAAACCTAAAAGCTGAACCCCAAACCCAAAAAAATCTTCCCCATACCCTACTCTCAAAATTCAAAACCCTAAACCTTAAAACATAAACCCTACCCCTGAAATCATAAACCGAATCCCCAAAACCGAACAAACAAATCCAAAATCCTAGACCCAAAACACTATATCTGAAACCCTAATTCCTGAACTCTAAAACCTAAAATATGAACCCTAAACCTTAAAACATACTCCCTATACCCTAATCTCAAAATAATAAACCCTAAAACTTAAAACCAAAATCCCAACCCCGAAATCATAATCCTAAACCCGAAAACCATACCAAAAAAATCATAAAACCTAGACCCAAAACCCTGTATCCGAAACCCAAATATCTAAACCCTAAAACCTAAAAGCTGAACCTCGAACCCAAAAACATCTTCCCCATACCCTACTCTCAAAATTATAAATCCTAAACCTTAAAACATAAACCCTACCCCTGAAATCATAAACCGAATCCCCAAAACCGAACAAAAAAAATCCAAAATAATAGACCCAAAACACTATATCTGAAACCCTAATACCTGAAATCTAAAACCTAAAAGATGAACCCTAACCCCTAAAAAATACTCCCTATACCCTACTCTAAAAATAATAAACCCTAAACCTTAAAACCAGAATCCCAACCTTGAAATCATAAACCTAAACTCGAAAACCATACCAAAAAAATCCTAAAACCTAGACCCAAAACCCTATATCCGAAACCCGAATCTCTAAACGCTAAAACCTAAAAGCTGAACCCCAAACCCAAAACATCTTCCCCATACCCTAGTCTCAAAATTATAAACCCTAAACCTTAAAACATAAACCCTACTCCTGAAATCATAAACCAAATCCCCAAAACAGAACAAAAAAATCCAAAATCCTGGACCCAAAACACTATATCTGAAACCCTAATACCTGAACTCTAAAACCTAAAAGATGAACCCTAAACCATAAAAAATACCCACTATACCATACTCTCAAAATAATAAACCCCAAACCATAAAACCGAAATCCCAACCCTGAAATCGTAAACCTAAACCTGAAAACCATACCAAAAAAATCATAAAACCTAGACCCAAAACCCCATATCCGAAAGCCGAATCTCTAAAACCTAAACCTAAAAGCTGAACCCCGAACCCAAAAACATATAACCCATAACATAATCTCAAAATTACAAACCCTAAACCTCAAAACATAAACCCTACCCCTGAAATCATAATCTGAATCCCCAATACCGAACAAAAAAAACCAAAATCCTGGACCCAAAACACTATATCTGAAACCCTAATACCTGAACTATAAAACCTAAAAGATGAACCCTAAACCTTAAAACATACTCCCTATACCCTACTGTCAAAATAATAAACCCTAAACCTTAAAACCTAAATCCCAACCCTGAAATCATAAACCTAAACCCAAAAACCATACAAAAAATTCCTAAAACCTAGACCCAAAACCCTATATCTGAAACCCGAATCTCTAAACACTAAAACCTAAAAGCTGAACCCAGAACCCAAAAACATCTTCCCCATACCCTAATATCAAAATTATAAACCCTAAACCTTAAAACACAAACCCTACCCCTGAAATCATAAACCGAATCCCCAAAACCAAACAAAAAAATCCAAAATCCTGGACCCAAAACACTATATCTGAAACCGTAATAACTGAACTCTAAAAACTAAAAGATTAACCCTAAACCCTAAAACATACTCCCTATACCCTACTCTCAAAATAATAAACCCTAAACCTTAAAACCAAAATCCCAACCCTGAAATCATAAACCTAAACCCAAAAACTATACCAAAAAAATCCTAAAACCTAGACCCAAAACCCTGTATCTGAAACCCGAATCTCTAAAACCTAAAACCTAAAAGCTGAACCCCAAACCCAAAAAAATCTTCCCCATACCCTACTCTCAAAATTCAAAACCCTAAACCTTAAAACATAAACCCTACCCCTGAAATCATAAACCGAATCCCCAAAACCGAACAAACAAATCCAAAATCCTAGACCCAAAACACTATATCTGAAACCCTAATTCCTGAACTCTAAAACCTAAAATATGAACCCTAAACCTTAAAACATACTCCCTATACCCTAATCTCAAAATAATAAACCCTAAAACTTAAAACCAAAATCCCAACCCCGAAATCATAATCCTAAACCCGAAAACCATACCAAAAAAATCATAAAACCTAGACCCAAAACCCTGTATCCGAAACCCAAATATCTAAACCCTAAAACCTAAAAGCTGAACCTCGAACCCAAAAACATCTTCCCCATACCCTACTCTCAAAATTATAAATCCTAAACCTTAAAACATAAACCCTACCCCTGAAATCATAAACCGAATCCCCAAAACCGAACAAAAAAAATCCAAAATAATAGACCCAAAACACTATATCTGAAACCCTAATACCTGAAATCTAAAACCTAAAAGATGAACCCTAACCCCTAAAAAATACTCCCTATACCCTACTCTAAAAATAATAAACCCTAAACCTTAAAACCAGAATCCCAACCTTGAAATCATAAACCTAAACTCGAAAACCATACCAAAAAAATCCTAAAACCTAGACCCAAAACCCTATATCCGAAACCCGAATCTCTAAACGCTAAAACCTAAAAGCTGAACCCCAAACCCAAAACATCTTCCCCATACCCTAGTCTCAAAATTATAAACCCTAAACCTTAAAACATAAACCCTACTCCTGAAATCATAAACCAAATCCCCAAAACAGAACAAAAAAATCCAAAATCCTGGACCCAAAACACTATATCTGAAACCCTAATACCTGAACTCTAAAACCTAAAAGATGAACCCTAAACCATAAAAAATACCCACTATACCATACTCTCAAAATAATAAACCCCAAACCATAAAACCGAAATCCCAACCCTGAAATCGTAAACCTAAACCTGAAAACCATACCAAAAAAATCATAAAACCTAGACCCAAAACCCCATATCCGAAAGCCGAATCTCTAAAACCTAAACCTAAAAGCTGAACCCCGAACCCAAAAACATATAACCCATAACATAATCTCAAAATTACAAACCCTAAACCTCAAAACATAAACCCTACCCCTGAAATCATAATCTGAATCCCCAATACCGAACAAAAAAAACCAAAATCCTGGACCCAAAACACTATATCTGAAACCCTAATACCTGAACTATAAAACCTAAAAGATGAACCCTAAACCTTAAAACATACTCCCTATACCCTACTGTCAAAATAATAAACCCTAAACCTTAAAACCTAAATCCCAACCCTGAAATCATAAACCTAAACCCAAAAACCATACAAAAAATTCCTAAAACCTAGACCCAAAACCCTATATCTGAAACCCGAATCTCTAAACACTAAAACCTAAAAGCTGAACCCAGAACCCAAAAACATCTTCCCCATACCCTAATATCAAAATTATAAACCCTAAACCTTAAAACACAAACCCTACCCCTGAAATCATAAACCGAATCCCCAAAACCAAACAAAAAAATCCAAAATCCTGGACCCAAAACACTATATCTGAAACCGTAATAACTGAACTCTAAAAACTAAAAGATTAACCCTAAACCCTAAAACATACTCCCTATACCCTACTCTCAAAATAATAAACCCTAAACCTTAAAACCAAAATCCCAACCCTGAAATCATAAACCTAAACCCGAAAACTATACCAAAAAAATCCTAAAACCTAGACCCAAAACCCTGTATCTGAAACCCGAATCTCTAAAACCTAAAACCTAAAAGCTGAACCCCAAACCCAAAAAAATCTTCCCCATACCCTACTCTCAAAATTCAAAACCCTAAACCTTAAAACATAAACCCTACCCCTGAAATCATAAACCGAATCCCCAAAACCGAACAAACAAATCCAAAATCCTAGACCCAAAACACTATATCTGAAACCCTAATTCCTGAACTCTAAAACCTAAAATATGAACCCTAAACCTTAAAACATACTCCCTATACCCTAATCTCAAAATAATAAACCCTAAAACTTAAAACCAAAATCCCAACCCCGAAATCATAATCCTAAACCCGAAAACCATACCAAAAAAATCATAAAACCTAGACCCAAAACCCTGTATCCGAAACCCAAATATCTAAACCCTAAAACCTAAAAGCTGAACCTCGAACCCAAAAACATCTTCCCCATACCCTACTCTCAAAATTATAAATCCTAAACCTTAAAACATAAACCCTACCCCTGAAATCATAAACCGAATCCCCAAAACCGAACAAAAAAAATCCAAAATAATAGACCCAAAACACTATATCTGAAACCCTAATACCTGAAATCTAAAACCTAAAAGATGAACCCTAACCCCTAAAAAATACTCCCTATACCCTACTCTAAAAATAATAAACCCTAAACCTTAAAACCAGAATCCCAACCTTGAAATCATAAACCTAAACCCGAAAACTATACCAAAAAAATCCTAAAACCTAGACCCAAAACCCTGTATCTGAAACCCGAATCTCTAAAACCTAAAACCTAAAAGCTGAACCCCAAACCCAAAAAAATCTTCCCCATACCCTACTCTCAAAATTCAAAACCCTAAACCTTAAAACATAAACCCTACCCCTGAAATCATAAACCGAATCCCCAAAACCGAACAAACAAATCCAAAATCCTAGACCCAAAACACTATATCTGAAACCCTAATTCCTGAACTCTAAAACCTAAAATATGAACCCTAAACCTTAAAACATACTCCCTATACCCTAATCTCAAAATAATAAACCCTAAAACTTAAAACCAAAATCCCAACCCCGAAATCATAATCCTAAACCCGAAAACCATACCAAAAAAATCATAAAACCTAGACCCAAAACCCTGTATCCGAAACCCAAATATCTAAACCCTAAAACCTAAAAGCTGAACCTCGAACCCAAAAACATCTTCCCCATACCCTACTCTCAAAATTATAAATCCTAAACCTTAAAACATAAACCCTACCCCTGAAATCATAAACCGAATCCCCAAAACCGAACAAAAAAAATCCAAAATAATAGACCCAAAACACTATATCTGAAACCCTAATACCTGAAATCTAAAACCTAAAAGATGAACCCTAACCCCTAAAAAATACTCCCTATACCCTACTCTAAAAATAATAAACCCTAAACCTTAAAACCAGAATCCCAACCTTGAAATCATAAACCTAAACTCGAAAACCATACCAAAAAAATCCTAAAACCTAGACCCAAAACCCTATATCCGAAACCCGAATCTCTAAACGCTAAAACCTAAAAGCTGAACCCCAAACCCAAAACATCTTCCCCATACCCTAGTCTCAAAATTATAAACCCTAAACCTTAAAACATAAACCCTACTCCTGAAATCATAAACCAAATCCCCAAAACAGAACAAAAAAATCCAAAATCCTGGACCCAAAACACTATATCTGAAACCCTAATACCTGAACTCTAAAACCTAAAAGATGAACCCTAAACCATAAAAAATACCCACTATACCATACTCTCAAAATAATAAACCCCAAACCATAAAACCGAAATCCCAACCCTGAAATCGTAAACCTAAACCTGAAAACCATACCAAAAAAATCATAAAACCTAGACCCAAAACCCCATATCCGAAAGCCGAATCTCTAAAACCTAAACCTAAAAGCTGAACCCCGAACCCAAAAACATATAACCCATAACATAATCTCAAAATTACAAACCCTAAACCTCAAAACATAAACCCTACCCCTGAAATCATAATCTGAATCCCCAATACCGAACAAAAAAAACCAAAATCCTGGACCCAAAACACTATATCTGAAACCCTAATACCTGAACTATAAAACCTAAAAGATGAACCCTAAACCTTAAAACATACTCCCTATACCCTACTGTCAAAATAATAAACCCTAAACCTTAAAACCTAAATCCCAACCCTGAAATCATAAACCTAAACCCAAAAACCATACAAAAAATTCCTAAAACCTAGACCCAAAACCCTATATCTGAAACCCGAATCTCTAAACACTAAAACCTAAAAGCTGAACCCAGAACCCAAAAACATCTTCCCCATACCCTAATATCAAAATTATAAACCCTAAACCTTAAAACACAAACCCTACCCCTGAAATCATAAACCGAATCCCCAAAACCAAACAAAAAAATCCAAAATCCTGGACCCAAAACACTATATCTGAAACCGTAATAACTGAACTCTAAAAACTAAAAGATTAACCCTAAACCCTAAAACATACTCCCTATACCCTACTCTCAAAATAATAAACCCTAAACCTTAAAACCAAAATCCCAACCCTGAAATCATAAACCTAAACCCAAAAACTATACCAAAAAAATCCTAAAACCTAGACCCAAAACCCTGTATCTGAAACCCGAATCTCTAAAACCTAAAACCTAAAAGCTGAACCCCAAACCCAAAAAAATCTTCCCCATACCCTACTCTCAAAATTCAAAACCCTAAACCTTAAAACATAAACCCTACCCCTGAAATCATAAACCGAATCCCCAAAACCGAACAAACAAATCCAAAATCCTAGACCCAAAACACTATATCTGAAACCCTAATTCCTGAACTCTAAAACCTAAAATATGAACCCTAAACCTTAAAACATACTCCCTATACCCTAATCTCAAAATAATAAACCCTAAAACTTAAAACCAAAATCCCAACCCCGAAATCATAATCCTAAACCCGAAAACCATACCAAAAAAATCATAAAACCTAGACCCAAAACCCTGTATCCGAAACCCAAATATCTAAACCCTAAAACCTAAAAGCTGAACCTCGAACCCAAAAACATCTTCCCCATACCCTACTCTCAAAATTATAAATCCTAAACCTTAAAACATAAACCCTACCCCTGAAATCATAAACCGAATCCCCAAAACCGAACAAAAAAAATCCAAAATAATAGACCCAAAACACTATATCTGAAACCCTAATACCTGAAATCTAAAACCTAAAAGATGAACCCTAACCCCTAAAAAATACTCCCTATACCCTACTCTAAAAATAATAAACCCTAAACCTTAAAACCAGAATCCCAACCTTGAAATCATAAACCTAAACTCGAAAACCATACCAAAAAAATCCTAAAACCTAGACCCAAAACCCTATATCCGAAACCCGAATCTCTAAACGCTAAAACCTAAAAGCTGAACCCCAAACCCAAAACATCTTCCCCATACCCTAGTCTCAAAATTATAAACCCTAAACCTTAAAACATAAACCCTACTCCTGAAATCATAAACCAAATCCCCAAAACAGAACAAAAAAATCCAAAATCCTGGACCCAAAACACTATATCTGAAACCCTAATACCTGAACTCTAAAACCTAAAAGATGAACCCTAAACCATAAAAAATACCCACTATACCATACTCTCAAAATAATAAACCCCAAACCATAAAACCGAAATCCCAACCCTGAAATCGTAAACCTAAACCTGAAAACCATACCAAAAAAATCATAAAACCTAGACCCAAAACCCCATATCCGAAAGCCGAATCTCTAAAACCTAAACCTAAAAGCTGAACCCCGAACCCAAAAACATATAACCCATAACATAATCTCAAAATTACAAACCCTAAACCTCAAAACATAAACCCTACCCCTGAAATCATAATCTGAATCCCCAATACCGAACAAAAAAAACCAAAATCCTGGACCCAAAACACTATATCTGAAACCCTAATACCTGAACTATAAAACCTAAAAGATGAACCCTAAACCTTAAAACATACTCCCTATACCCTACTGTCAAAATAATAAACCCTAAACCTTAAAACCTAAATCCCAACCCTGAAATCATAAACCTAAACCCAAAAACCATACAAAAAATTCCTAAAACCTAGACCCAAAACCCTATATCTGAAACCCGAATCTCTAAACACTAAAACCTAAAAGCTGAACCCAGAACCCAAAAACATCTTCCCCATACCCTAATATCAAAATTATAAACCCTAAACCTTAAAACACAAACCCTACCCCTGAAATCATAAACCGAATCCCCAAAACCAAACAAAAAAATCCAAAATCCTGGACCCAAAACACTATATCTGAAACCGTAATAACTGAACTCTAAAAACTAAAAGATTAACCCTAAACCCTAAAACATACTCCCTATACCCTACTCTCAAAATAATAAACCCTAAACCTTAAAACCAAAATCCCAACCCTGAAATCATAAACCTAAACCCAAAAACTATACCAAAAAAATCCTAAAACCTAGACCCAAAACCCTGTATCTGAAACCCGAATCTCTAAAACCTAAAACCTAAAAGCTGAACCCCAAACCCAAAAAAATCTTCCCCATACCCTACTCTCAAAATTCAAAACCCTAAACCTTAAAACATAAACCCTACCCCTGAAATCATAAACCGAATCCCCAAAACCGAACAAACAAATCCAAAATCCTAGACCCAAAACACTATATCTGAAACCCTAATTCCTGAACTCTAAAACCTAAAATATGAACCCTAAACCTTAAAACATACTCCCTATACCCTAATCTCAAAATAATAAACCCTAAAACTTAAAACCAAAATCCCAACCCCGAAATCATAATCCTAAACCCGAAAACCATACCAAAAAAATCATAAAACCTAGACCCAAAACCCTGTATCCGAAACCCAAATATCTAAACCCTAAAACCTAAAAGCTGAACCTCGAACCCAAAAACATCTTCCCCATACCCTACTCTCAAAATTATAAATCCTAAACCTTAAAACATAAACCCTACCCCTGAAATCATAAACCGAATCCCCAAAACCGAACAAAAAAAATCCAAAATAATAGACCCAAAACACTATATCTGAAACCCTAATACCTGAAATCTAAAACCTAAAAGATGAACCCTAACCCCTAAAAAATACTCCCTATACCCTACTCTAAAAATAATAAACCCTAAACCTTAAAACCAGAATCCCAACCTTGAAATCATAAACCTAAACTCGAAAACCATACCAAAAAAATCCTAAAACCTAGACCCAAAACCCTATATCCGAAACCCGAATCTCTAAACGCTAAAACCTAAAAGCTGAACCCCAAACCCAAAACATCTTCCCCATACCCTAGTCTCAAAATTATAAACCCTAAACCTTAAAACATAAACCCTACTCCTGAAATCATAAACCAAATCCCCAAAACAGAACAAAAAAATCCAAAATCCTGGACCCAAAACACTATATCTGAAACCCTAATACCTGAACTCTAAAACCTAAAAGATGAACCCTAAACCATAAAAAATACCCACTATACCATACTCTCAAAATAATAAACCCCAAACCATAAAACCGAAATCCCAACCCTGAAATCGTAAACCTAAACCTGAAAACCATACCAAAAAAATCATAAAACCTAGACCCAAAACCCCATATCCGAAAGCCGAATCTCTAAAACCTAAACCTAAAAGCTGAACCCCGAACCCAAAAACATATAACCCATAACATAATCTCAAAATTACAAACCCTAAACCTCAAAACATAAACCCTACCCCTGAAATCATAATCTGAATCCCCAATACCGAACAAAAAAAACCAAAATCCTGGACCCAAAACACTATATCTGAAACCCTAATACCTGAACTATAAAACCTAAAAGATGAACCCTAAACCTTAAAACATACTCCCTATACCCTACTGTCAAAATAATAAACCCTAAACCTTAAAACCTAAATCCCAACCCTGAAATCATAAACCTAAACCCAAAAACCATACAAAAAATTCCTAAAACCTAGACCCAAAACCCTATATCTGAAACCCGAATCTCTAAACACTAAAACCTAAAAGCTGAACCCAGAACCCAAAAACATCTTCCCCATACCCTAATATCAAAATTATAAACCCTAAACCTTAAAACACAAACCCTACCCCTGAAATCATAAACCGAATCCCCAAAACCAAACAAAAAAATCCAAAATCCTGGACCCAAAACACTATATCTGAAACCGTAATAACTGAACTCTAAAAACTAAAAGATTAACCCTAAACCCTAAAACATACTCCCTATACCCTACTCTCAAAATAATAAACCCTAAACCTTAAAACCAAAATCCCAACCCTGAAATCATAAACCTAAACCCGAAAACTATACCAAAAAAATCCTAAAACCTAGACCCAAAACCCTGTATCTGAAACCCGAATCTCTAAAACCTAAAACCTAAAAGCTGAACCCCAAACCCAAAAAAATCTTCCCCATACCCTACTCTCAAAATTCAAAACCCTAAACCTTAAAACATAAACCCTACCCCTGAAATCATAAACCGAATCCCCAAAACCGAACAAACAAATCCAAAATCCTAGACCCAAAACACTATATCTGAAACCCTAATTCCTGAACTCTAAAACCTAAAATATGAACCCTAAACCTTAAAACATACTCCCTATACCCTAATCTCAAAATAATAAACCCTAAAACTTAAAACCAAAATCCCAACCCCGAAATCATAATCCTAAACCCGAAAACCATACCAAAAAAATCATAAAACCTAGACCCAAAACCCTGTATCCGAAACCCAAATATCTAAACCCTAAAACCTAAAAGCTGAACCTCGAACCCAAAAACATCTTCCCCATACCCTACTCTCAAAATTATAAATCCTAAACCTTAAAACATAAACCCTACCCCTGAAATCATAAACCGAATCCCCAAAACCGAACAAAAAAAATCCAAAATAATAGACCCAAAACACTATATCTGAAACCCTAATACCTGAAATCTAAAACCTAAAAGATGAACCCTAACCCCTAAAAAATACTCCCTATACCCTACTCTAAAAATAATAAACCCTAAACCTTAAAACCAGAATCCCAACCTTGAAATCATAAACCTAAACTCGAAAACCATACCAAAAAAATCCTAAAACCTAGACCCAAAACCCTATATCCGAAACCCGAATCTCTAAACGCTAAAACCTAAAAGCTGAACCCCAAACCCAAAACATCTTCCCCATACCCTAGTCTCAAAATTATAAACCCTAAACCTTAAAACATAAACCCTACTCCTGAAATCATAAACCAAATCCCCAAAACAGAACAAAAAAATCCAAAATCCTGGACCCAAAACACTATATCTGAAACCCTAATACCTGAACTCTAAAACCTAAAAGATGAACCCTAAACCATAAAAAATACCCACTATACCATACTCTCAAAATAATAAACCCCAAACCATAAAACCGAAATCCCAACCCTGAAATCGTAAACCTAAACCTGAAAACCATACCAAAAAAATCATAAAACCTAGACCCAAAACCCCATATCCGAAAGCCGAATCTCTAAAACCTAAACCTAAAAGCTGAACCCCGAACCCAAAAACATATAACCCATAACATAATCTCAAAATTACAAACCCTAAACCTCAAAACATAAACCCTACCCCTGAAATCATAATCTGAATCCCCAATACCGAACAAAAAAAACCAAAATCCTGGACCCAAAACACTATATCTGAAACCCTAATACCTGAACTATAAAACCTAAAAGATGAACCCTAAACCTTAAAACATACTCCCTATACCCTACTGTCAAAATAATAAACCCTAAACCTTAAAACCTAAATCCCAACCCTGAAATCATAAACCTAAACCCAAAAACCATACAAAAAATTCCTAAAACCTAGACCCAAAACCCTATATCTGAAACCCGAATCTCTAAACACTAAAACCTAAAAGCTGAACCCAGAACCCAAAAACATCTTCCCCATACCCTAATATCAAAATTATAAACCCTAAACCTTAAAACACAAACCCTACCCCTGAAATCATAAACCGAATCCCCAAAACCAAACAAAAAAATCCAAAATCCTGGACCCAAAACACTATATCTGAAACCGTAATAACTGAACTCTAAAAACTAAAAGATTAACCCTAAACCCTAAAACATACTCCCTATACCCTACTCTCAAAATAATAAACCCTAAACCTTAAAACCAAAATCCCAACCCTGAAATCATAAACCTAAACCCAAAAACTATACCAAAAAAATCCTAAAACCTAGACCCAAAACCCTGTATCTGAAACCCGAATCTCTAAAACCTAAAACCTAAAAGCTGAACCCCAAACCCAAAAAAATCTTCCCCATACCCTACTCTCAAAATTCAAAACCCTAAACCTTAAAACATAAACCCTACCCCTGAAATCATAAACCGAATCCCCAAAACCGAACAAACAAATCCAAAATCCTAGACCCAAAACACTATATCTGAAACCCTAATTCCTGAACTCTAAAACCTAAAATATGAACCCTAAACCTTAAAACATACTCCCTATACCCTAATCTCAAAATAATAAACCCTAAAACTTAAAACCAAAATCCCAACCCCGAAATCATAATCCTAAACCCGAAAACCATACCAAAAAAATCATAAAACCTAGACCCAAAACCCTGTATCCGAAACCCAAATATCTAAACCCTAAAACCTAAAAGCTGAACCTCGAACCCAAAAACATCTTCCCCATACCCTACTCTCAAAATTATAAATCCTAAACCTTAAAACATAAACCCTACCCCTGAAATCATAAACCGAATCCCCAAAACCGAACAAAAAAAATCCAAAATAATAGACCCAAAACACTATATCTGAAACCCTAATACCTGAAATCTAAAACCTAAAAGATGAACCCTAACCCCTAAAAAATACTCCCTATACCCTACTCTAAAAATAATAAACCCTAAACCTTAAAACCAGAATCCCAACCTTGAAATCATAAACCTAAACTCGAAAACCATACCAAAAAAATCCTAAAACCTAGACCCAAAACCCTATATCCGAAACCCGAATCTCTAAACGCTAAAACCTAAAAGCTGAACCCCAAACCCAAAACATCTTCCCCATACCCTAGTCTCAAAATTATAAACCCTAAACCTTAAAACATAAACCCTACTCCTGAAATCATAAACCAAATCCCCAAAACAGAACAAAAAAATCCAAAATCCTGGACCCAAAACACTATATCTGAAACCCTAATACCTGAACTCTAAAACCTAAAAGATGAACCCTAAACCATAAAAAATACCCACTATACCATACTCTCAAAATAATAAACCCCAAACCATAAAACCGAAATCCCAACCCTGAAATCGTAAACCTAAACCTGAAAACCATACCAAAAAAATCATAAAACCTAGACCCAAAACCCCATATCCGAAAGCCGAATCTCTAAAACCTAAACCTAAAAGCTGAACCCCGAACCCAAAAACATATAACCCATAACATAATCTCAAAATTACAAACCCTAAACCTCAAAACATAAACCCTACCCCTGAAATCATAATCTGAATCCCCAATACCGAACAAAAAAAACCAAAATCCTGGACCCAAAACACTATATCTGAAACCCTAATACCTGAACTATAAAACCTAAAAGATGAACCCTAAACCTTAAAACATACTCCCTATACCCTACTGTCAAAATAATAAACCCTAAACCTTAAAACCTAAATCCCAACCCTGAAATCATAAACCTAAACCCAAAAACCATACAAAAAATTCCTAAAACCTAGACCCAAAACCCTATATCTGAAACCCGAATCTCTAAACACTAAAACCTAAAAGCTGAACCCAGAACCCAAAAACATCTTCCCCATACCCTAATATCAAAATTATAAACCCTAAACCTTAAAACACAAACCCTACCCCTGAAATCATAAACCGAATCCCCAAAACCAAACAAAAAAATCCAAAATCCTGGACCCAAAACACTATATCTGAAACCGTAATAACTGAACTCTAAAAACTAAAAGATTAACCCTAAACCCTAAAACATACTCCCTATACCCTACTCTCAAAATAATAAACCCTAAACCTTAAAACCAAAATCCCAACCCTGAAATCATAAACCTAAACCCAAAAACTATACCAAAAAAATCCTAAAACCTAGACCCAAAACCCTGTATCTGAAACCCGAATCTCTAAAACCTAAAACCTAAAAGCTGAACCCCAAACCCAAAAAAATCTTCCCCATACCCTACTCTCAAAATTCAAAACCCTAAACCTTAAAACATAAACCCTACCCCTGAAATCATAAACCGAATCCCCAAAACCGAACAAACAAATCCAAAATCCTAGACCCAAAACACTATATCTGAAACCCTAATTCCTGAACTCTAAAACCTAAAATATGAACCCTAAACCTTAAAACATACTCCCTATACCCTAATCTCAAAATAATAAACCCTAAAACTTAAAACCAAAATCCCAACCCCGAAATCATAATCCTAAACCCGAAAACCATACCAAAAAAATCATAAAACCTAGACCCAAAACCCTGTATCCGAAACCCAAATATCTAAACCCTAAAACCTAAAAGCTGAACCTCGAACCCAAAAACATCTTCCCCATACCCTACTCTCAAAATTATAAATCCTAAACCTTAAAACATAAACCCTACCCCTGAAATCATAAACCGAATCCCCAAAACCGAACAAAAAAAATCCAAAATAATAGACCCAAAACACTATATCTGAAACCCTAATACCTGAAATCTAAAACCTAAAAGATGAACCCTAACCCCTAAAAAATACTCCCTATACCCTACTCTAAAAATAATAAACCCTAAACCTTAAAACCAGAATCCCAACCTTGAAATCATAAACCTAAACTCGAAAACCATACCAAAAAAATCCTAAAACCTAGACCCAAAACCCTATATCCGAAACCCGAATCTCTAAACGCTAAAACCTAAAAGCTGAACCCCAAACCCAAAACATCTTCCCCATACCCTAGTCTCAAAATTATAAACCCTAAACCTTAAAACATAAACCCTACTCCTGAAATCATAAACCAAATCCCCAAAACAGAACAAAAAAATCCAAAATCCTGGACCCAAAACACTATATCTGAAACCCTAATACCTGAACTCTAAAACCTAAAAGATGAACCCTAAACCATAAAAAATACCCACTATACCATACTCTCAAAATAATAAACCCCAAACCATAAAACCGAAATCCCAACCCTGAAATCGTAAACCTAAACCTGAAAACCATACCAAAAAAATCATAAAACCTAGACCCAAAACCCCATATCCGAAAGCCGAATCTCTAAAACCTAAACCTAAAAGCTGAACCCCGAACCCAAAAACATATAACCCATAACATAATCTCAAAATTACAAACCCTAAACCTCAAAACATAAACCCTACCCCTGAAATCATAATCTGAATCCCCAATACCGAACAAAAAAAACCAAAATCCTGGACCCAAAACACTATATCTGAAACCCTAATACCTGAACTATAAAACCTAAAAGATGAACCCTAAACCTTAAAACATACTCCCTATACCCTACTGTCAAAATAATAAACCCTAAACCTTAAAACCTAAATCCCAACCCTGAAATCATAAACCTAAACCCAAAAACCATACAAAAAATTCCTAAAACCTAGACCCAAAACCCTATATCTGAAACCCGAATCTCTAAACACTAAAACCTAAAAGCTGAACCCAGAACCCAAAAACATCTTCCCCATACCCTAATATCAAAATTATAAACCCTAAACCTTAAAACACAAACCCTACCCCTGAAATCATAAACCGAATCCCCAAAACCAAACAAAAAAATCCAAAATCCTGGACCCAAAACACTATATCTGAAACCGTAATAACTGAACTCTAAAAACTAAAAGATTAACCCTAAACCCTAAAACATACTCCCTATACCCTACTCTCAAAATAATAAACCCTAAACCTTAAAACCAAAATCCCAACCCTGAAATCATAAACCTAAACCCAAAAACTATACCAAAAAAATCCTAAAACCTAGACCCAAAACCCTGTATCTGAAACCCGAATCTCTAAAACCTAAAACCTAAAAGCTGAACCCCAAACCCAAAAAAATCTTCCCCATACCCTACTCTCAAAATTCAAAACCCTAAACCTTAAAACATAAACCCTACCCCTGAAATCATAAACCGAATCCCCAAAACCGAACAAACAAATCCAAAATCCTAGACCCAAAACACTATATCTGAAACCCTAATTCCTGAACTCTAAAACCTAAAATATGAACCCTAAACCTTAAAACATACTCCCTATACCCTAATCTCAAAATAATAAACCCTAAAACTTAAAACCAAAATCCCAACCCCGAAATCATAATCCTAAACCCGAAAACCATACCAAAAAAATCATAAAACCTAGACCCAAAACCCTGTATCCGAAACCCAAATATCTAAACCCTAAAACCTAAAAGCTGAACCTCGAACCCAAAAACATCTTCCCCATACCCTACTCTCAAAATTATAAATCCTAAACCTTAAAACATAAACCCTACCCCTGAAATCATAAACCGAATCCCCAAAACCGAACAAAAAAAATCCAAAATAATAGACCCAAAACACTATATCTGAAACCCTAATACCTGAAATCTAAAACCTAAAAGATGAACCCTAACCCCTAAAAAATACTCCCTATACCCTACTCTAAAAATAATAAACCCTAAACCTTAAAACCAGAATCCCAACCTTGAAATCATAAACCTAAACTCGAAAACCATACCAAAAAAATCCTAAAACCTAGACCCAAAACCCTATATCCGAAACCCGAATCTCTAAACGCTAAAACCTAAAAGCTGAACCCCAAACCCAAAACATCTTCCCCATACCCTAGTCTCAAAATTATAAACCCTAAACCTTAAAACATAAACCCTACTCCTGAAATCATAAACCAAATCCCCAAAACAGAACAAAAAAATCCAAAATCCTGGACCCAAAACACTATATCTGAAACCCTAATACCTGAACTCTAAAACCTAAAAGATGAACCCTAAACCATAAAAAATACCCACTATACCATACTCTCAAAATAATAAACCCCAAACCATAAAACCGAAATCCCAACCCTGAAATCGTAAACCTAAACCTGAAAACCATACCAAAAAAATCATAAAACCTAGACCCAAAACCCCATATCCGAAAGCCGAATCTCTAAAACCTAAACCTAAAAGCTGAACCCCGAACCCAAAAACATATAACCCATAACATAATCTCAAAATTACAAACCCTAAACCTCAAAACATAAACCCTACCCCTGAAATCATAATCTGAATCCCCAATACCGAACAAAAAAAACCAAAATCCTGGACCCAAAACACTATATCTGAAACCCTAATACCTGAACTATAAAACCTAAAAGATGAACCCTAAACCTTAAAACATACTCCCTATACCCTACTGTCAAAATAATAAACCCTAAACCTTAAAACCTAAATCCCAACCCTGAAATCATAAACCTAAACCCAAAAACCATACAAAAAATTCCTAAAACCTAGACCCAAAACCCTATATCTGAAACCCGAATCTCTAAACACTAAAACCTAAAAGCTGAACCCAGAACCCAAAAACATCTTCCCCATACCCTAATATCAAAATTATAAACCCTAAACCTTAAAACACAAACCCTACCCCTGAAATCATAAACCGAATCCCCAAAACCAAACAAAAAAATCCAAAATCCTGGACCCAAAACACTATATCTGAAACCGTAATAACTGAACTCTAAAAACTAAAAGATTAACCCTAAACCCTAAAACATACTCCCTATACCCTACTCTCAAAATAATAAACCCTAAACCTTAAAACCAAAATCCCAACCCTGAAATCATAAACCTAAACCCAAAAACTATACCAAAAAAATCCTAAAACCTAGACCCAAAACCCTGTATCTGAAACCCGAATCTCTAAAACCTAAAACCTAAAAGCTGAACCCCAAACCCAAAAAAATCTTCCCCATACCCTACTCTCAAAATTCAAAACCCTAAACCTTAAAACATAAACCCTACCCCTGAAATCATAAACCGAATCCCCAAAACCGAACAAACAAATCCAAAATCCTAGACCCAAAACACTATATCTGAAACCCTAATTCCTGAACTCTAAAACCTAAAATATGAACCCTAAACCTTAAAACATACTCCCTATACCCTAATCTCAAAATAATAAACCCTAAAACTTAAAACCAAAATCCCAACCCCGAAATCATAATCCTAAACCCGAAAACCATACCAAAAAAATCATAAAACCTAGACCCAAAACCCTGTATCCGAAACCCAAATATCTAAACCCTAAAACCTAAAAGCTGAACCTCGAACCCAAAAACATCTTCCCCATACCCTACTCTCAAAATTATAAATCCTAAACCTTAAAACATAAACCCTACCCCTGAAATCATAAACCGAATCCCCAAAACCGAACAAAAAAAATCCAAAATAATAGACCCAAAACACTATATCTGAAACCCTAATACCTGAAATCTAAAACCTAAAAGATGAACCCTAACCCCTAAAAAATACTCCCTATACCCTACTCTAAAAATAATAAACCCTAAACCTTAAAACCAGAATCCCAACCTTGAAATCATAAACCTAAACTCGAAAACCATACCAAAAAAATCCTAAAACCTAGACCCAAAACCCTATATCCGAAACCCGAATCTCTAAACGCTAAAACCTAAAAGCTGAACCCCAAACCCAAAACATCTTCCCCATACCCTAGTCTCAAAATTATAAACCCTAAACCTTAAAACATAAACCCTACTCCTGAAATCATAAACCAAATCCCCAAAACAGAACAAAAAAATCCAAAATCCTGGACCCAAAACACTATATCTGAAACCCTAATACCTGAACTCTAAAACCTAAAAGATGAACCCTAAACCATAAAAAATACCCACTATACCATACTCTCAAAATAATAAACCCCAAACCATAAAACCGAAATCCCAACCCTGAAATCGTAAACCTAAACCTGAAAACCATACCAAAAAAATCATAAAACCTAGACCCAAAACCCCATATCCGAAAGCCGAATCTCTAAAACCTAAACCTAAAAGCTGAACCCCGAACCCAAAAACATATAACCCATAACATAATCTCAAAATTACAAACCCTAAACCTCAAAACATAAACCCTACCCCTGAAATCATAATCTGAATCCCCAATACCGAACAAAAAAAACCAAAATCCTGGACCCAAAACACTATATCTGAAACCCTAATACCTGAACTATAAAACCTAAAAGATGAACCCTAAACCTTAAAACATACTCCCTATACCCTACTGTCAAAATAATAAACCCTAAACCTTAAAACCTAAATCCCAACCCTGAAATCATAAACCTAAACCCAAAAACCATACAAAAAATTCCTAAAACCTAGACCCAAAACCCTATATCTGAAACCCGAATCTCTAAACACTAAAACCTAAAAGCTGAACCCAGAACCCAAAAACATCTTCCCCATACCCTAATATCAAAATTATAAACCCTAAACCTTAAAACACAAACCCTACCCCTGAAATCATAAACCGAATCCCCAAAACCAAACAAAAAAATCCAAAATCCTGGACCCAAAACACTATATCTGAAACCGTAATAACTGAACTCTAAAAACTAAAAGATTAACCCTAAACCCTAAAACATACTCCCTATACCCTACTCTCAAAATAATAAACCCTAAACCTTAAAACCAAAATCCCAACCCTGAAATCATAAACCTAAACCCAAAAACTATACCAAAAAAATCCTAAAACCTAGACCCAAAACCCTGTATCTGAAACCCGAATCTCTAAAACCTAAAACCTAAAAGCTGAACCCCAAACCCAAAAAAATCTTCCCCATACCCTACTCTCAAAATTCAAAACCCTAAACCTTAAAACATAAACCCTACCCCTGAAATCATAAACCGAATCCCCAAAACCGAACAAACAAATCCAAAATCCTAGACCCAAAACACTATATCTGAAACCCTAATTCCTGAACTCTAAAACCTAAAATATGAACCCTAAACCTTAAAACATACTCCCTATACCCTAATCTCAAAATAATAAACCCTAAAACTTAAAACCAAAATCCCAACCCCGAAATCATAATCCTAAACCCGAAAACCATACCAAAAAAATCATAAAACCTAGACCCAAAACCCTGTATCCGAAACCCAAATATCTAAACCCTAAAACCTAAAAGCTGAACCTCGAACCCAAAAACATCTTCCCCATACCCTACTCTCAAAATTATAAATCCTAAACCTTAAAACATAAACCCTACCCCTGAAATCATAAACCGAATCCCCAAAACCGAACAAAAAAAATCCAAAATAATAGACCCAAAACACTATATCTGAAACCCTAATACCTGAAATCTAAAACCTAAAAGATGAACCCTAACCCCTAAAAAATACTCCCTATACCCTACTCTAAAAATAATAAACCCTAAACCTTAAAACCAGAATCCCAACCTTGAAATCATAAACCTAAACTCGAAAACCATACCAAAAAAATCCTAAAACCTAGACCCAAAACCCTATATCCGAAACCCGAATCTCTAAACGCTAAAACCTAAAAGCTGAACCCCAAACCCAAAACATCTTCCCCATACCCTAGTCTCAAAATTATAAACCCTAAACCTTAAAACATAAACCCTACTCCTGAAATCATAAACCAAATCCCCAAAACAGAACAAAAAAATCCAAAATCCTGGACCCAAAACACTATATCTGAAACCCTAATACCTGAACTCTAAAACCTAAAAGATGAACCCTAAACCATAAAAAATACCCACTATACCATACTCTCAAAATAATAAACCCCAAACCATAAAACCGAAATCCCAACCCTGAAATCGTAAACCTAAACCTGAAAACCATACCAAAAAAATCATAAAACCTAGACCCAAAACCCCATATCCGAAAGCCGAATCTCTAAAACCTAAACCTAAAAGCTGAACCCCGAACCCAAAAACATATAACCCATAACATAATCTCAAAATTACAAACCCTAAACCTCAAAACATAAACCCTACCCCTGAAATCATAATCTGAATCCCCAATACCGAACAAAAAAAACCAAAATCCTGGACCCAAAACACTATATCTGAAACCCTAATACCTGAACTATAAAACCTAAAAGATGAACCCTAAACCTTAAAACATACTCCCTATACCCTACTGTCAAAATAATAAACCCTAAACCTTAAAACCTAAATCCCAACCCTGAAATCATAAACCTAAACCCAAAAACCATACAAAAAATTCCTAAAACCTAGACCCAAAACCCTATATCTGAAACCCGAATCTCTAAACACTAAAACCTAAAAGCTGAACCCAGAACCCAAAAACATCTTCCCCATACCCTAATATCAAAATTATAAACCCTAAACCTTAAAACACAAACCCTACCCCTGAAATCATAAACCGAATCCCCAAAACCAAACAAAAAAATCCAAAATCCTGGACCCAAAACACTATATCTGAAACCGTAATAACTGAACTCTAAAAACTAAAAGATTAACCCTAAACCCTAAAACATACTCCCTATACCCTACTCTCAAAATAATAAACCCTAAACCTTAAAACCAAAATCCCAACCCTGAAATCATAAACCTAAACCCAAAAACTATACCAAAAAAATCCTAAAACCTAGACCCAAAACCCTGTATCTGAAACCCGAATCTCTAAAACCTAAAACCTAAAAGCTGAACCCCAAACCCAAAAAAATCTTCCCCATACCCTACTCTCAAAATTCAAAACCCTAAACCTTAAAACATAAACCCTACCCCTGAAATCATAAACCGAATCCCCAAAACCGAACAAACAAATCCAAAATCCTAGACCCAAAACACTATATCTGAAACCCTAATTCCTGAACTCTAAAACCTAAAATATGAACCCTAAACCTTAAAACATACTCCCTATACCCTAATCTCAAAATAATAAACCCTAAAACTTAAAACCAAAATCCCAACCCCGAAATCATAATCCTAAACCCGAAAACCATACCAAAAAAATCATAAAACCTAGACCCAAAACCCTGTATCCGAAACCCAAATATCTAAACCCTAAAACCTAAAAGCTGAACCTCGAACCCAAAAACATCTTCCCCATACCCTACTCTCAAAATTATAAATCCTAAACCTTAAAACATAAACCCTACCCCTGAAATCATAAACCGAATCCCCAAAACCGAACAAAAAAAATCCAAAATAATAGACCCAAAACACTATATCTGAAACCCTAATACCTGAAATCTAAAACCTAAAAGATGAACCCTAACCCCTAAAAAATACTCCCTATACCCTACTCTAAAAATAATAAACCCTAAACCTTAAAACCAGAATCCCAACCTTGAAATCATAAACCTAAACTCGAAAACCATACCAAAAAAATCCTAAAACCTAGACCCAAAACCCTATATCCGAAACCCGAATCTCTAAACGCTAAAACCTAAAAGCTGAACCCCAAACCCAAAACATCTTCCCCATACCCTAGTCTCAAAATTATAAACCCTAAACCTTAAAACATAAACCCTACTCCTGAAATCATAAACCAAATCCCCAAAACAGAACAAAAAAATCCAAAATCCTGGACCCAAAACACTATATCTGAAACCCTAATACCTGAACTCTAAAACCTAAAAGATGAACCCTAAACCATAAAAAATACCCACTATACCATACTCTCAAAATAATAAACCCCAAACCATAAAACCGAAATCCCAACCCTGAAATCGTAAACCTAAACCTGAAAACCATACCAAAAAAATCATAAAACCTAGACCCAAAACCCCATATCCGAAAGCCGAATCTCTAAAACCTAAACCTAAAAGCTGAACCCCGAACCCAAAAACATATAACCCATAACATAATCTCAAAATTACAAACCCTAAACCTCAAAACATAAACCCTACCCCTGAAATCATAATCTGAATCCCCAATACCGAACAAAAAAAACCAAAATCCTGGACCCAAAACACTATATCTGAAACCCTAATACCTGAACTATAAAACCTAAAAGATGAACCCTAAACCTTAAAACATACTCCCTATACCCTACTGTCAAAATAATAAACCCTAAACCTTAAAACCTAAATCCCAACCCTGAAATCATAAACCTAAACCCAAAAACCATACAAAAAATTCCTAAAACCTAGACCCAAAACCCTATATCTGAAACCCGAATCTCTAAACACTAAAACCTAAAAGCTGAACCCAGAACCCAAAAACATCTTCCCCATACCCTAATATCAAAATTATAAACCCTAAACCTTAAAACACAAACCCTACCCCTGAAATCATAAACCGAATCCCCAAAACCAAACAAAAAAATCCAAAATCCTGGACCCAAAACACTATATCTGAAACCGTAATAACTGAACTCTAAAAACTAAAAGATTAACCCTAAACCCTAAAACATACTCCCTATACCCTACTCTCAAAATAATAAACCCTAAACCTTAAAACCAAAATCCCAACCCTGAAATCATAAACCTAAACCCGAAAACTATACCAAAAAAATCCTAAAACCTAGACCCAAAACCCTGTATCTGAAACCCGAATCTCTAAAACCTAAAACCTAAAAGCTGAACCCCAAACCCAAAAAAATCTTCCCCATACCCTACTCTCAAAATTCAAAACCCTAAACCTTAAAACATAAACCCTACCCCTGAAATCATAAACCGAATCCCCAAAACCGAACAAACAAATCCAAAATCCTAGACCCAAAACACTATATCTGAAACCCTAATTCCTGAACTCTAAAACCTAAAATATGAACCCTAAACCTTAAAACATACTCCCTATACCCTAATCTCAAAATAATAAACCCTAAAACTTAAAACCAAAATCCCAACCCCGAAATCATAATCCTAAACCCGAAAACCATACCAAAAAAATCATAAAACCTAGACCCAAAACCCTGTATCCGAAACCCAAATATCTAAACCCTAAAACCTAAAAGCTGAACCTCGAACCCAAAAACATCTTCCCCATACCCTACTCTCAAAATTATAAATCCTAAACCTTAAAACATAAACCCTACCCCTGAAATCATAAACCGAATCCCCAAAACCGAACAAAAAAAATCCAAAATAATAGACCCAAAACACTATATCTGAAACCCTAATACCTGAAATCTAAAACCTAAAAGATGAACCCTAACCCCTAAAAAATACTCCCTATACCCTACTCTAAAAATAATAAACCCTAAACCTTAAAACCAGAATCCCAACCTTGAAATCATAAACCTAAACTCGAAAACCATACCAAAAAAATCCTAAAACCTAGACCCAAAACCCTATATCCGAAACCCGAATCTCTAAACGCTAAAACCTAAAAGCTGAACCCCAAACCCAAAACATCTTCCCCATACCCTAGTCTCAAAATTATAAACCCTAAACCTTAAAACATAAACCCTACTCCTGAAATCATAAACCAAATCCCCAAAACAGAACAAAAAAATCCAAAATCCTGGACCCAAAACACTATATCTGAAACCCTAATACCTGAACTCTAAAACCTAAAAGATGAACCCTAAACCATAAAAAATACCCACTATACCATACTCTCAAAATAATAAACCCCAAACCATAAAACCGAAATCCCAACCCTGAAATCGTAAACCTAAACCTGAAAACCATACCAAAAAAATCATAAAACCTAGACCCAAAACCCCATATCCGAAAGCCGAATCTCTAAAACCTAAACCTAAAAGCTGAACCCCGAACCCAAAAACATATAACCCATAACATAATCTCAAAATTACAAACCCTAAACCTCAAAACATAAACCCTACCCCTGAAATCATAATCTGAATCCCCAATACCGAACAAAAAAAACCAAAATCCTGGACCCAAAACACTATATCTGAAACCCTAATACCTGAACTATAAAACCTAAAAGATGAACCCTAAACCTTAAAACATACTCCCTATACCCTACTGTCAAAATAATAAACCCTAAACCTTAAAACCTAAATCCCAACCCTGAAATCATAAACCTAAACCCAAAAACCATACAAAAAATTCCTAAAACCTAGACCCAAAACCCTATATCTGAAACCCGAATCTCTAAACACTAAAACCTAAAAGCTGAACCCAGAACCCAAAAACATCTTCCCCATACCCTAATATCAAAATTATAAACCCTAAACCTTAAAACACAAACCCTACCCCTGAAATCATAAACCGAATCCCCAAAACCAAACAAAAAAATCCAAAATCCTGGACCCAAAACACTATATCTGAAACCGTAATAACTGAACTCTAAAAACTAAAAGATTAACCCTAAACCCTAAAACATACTCCCTATACCCTACTCTCAAAATAATAAACCCTAAACCTTAAAACCAAAATCCCAACCCTGAAATCATAAACCTAAACCCAAAAACTATACCAAAAAAATCCTAAAACCTAGACCCAAAACCCTGTATCTGAAACCCGAATCTCTAAAACCTAAAACCTAAAAGCTGAACCCCAAACCCAAAAAAATCTTCCCCATACCCTACTCTCAAAATTCAAAACCCTAAACCTTAAAACATAAACCCTACCCCTGAAATCATAAACCGAATCCCCAAAACCGAACAAACAAATCCAAAATCCTAGACCCAAAACACTATATCTGAAACCCTAATTCCTGAACTCTAAAACCTAAAATATGAACCCTAAACCTTAAAACATACTCCCTATACCCTAATCTCAAAATAATAAACCCTAAAACTTAAAACCAAAATCCCAACCCCGAAATCATAATCCTAAACCCGAAAACCATACCAAAAAAATCATAAAACCTAGACCCAAAACCCTGTATCCGAAACCCAAATATCTAAACCCTAAAACCTAAAAGCTGAACCTCGAACCCAAAAACATCTTCCCCATACCCTACTCTCAAAATTATAAATCCTAAACCTTAAAACATAAACCCTACCCCTGAAATCATAAACCGAATCCCCAAAACCGAACAAAAAAAATCCAAAATAATAGACCCAAAACACTATATCTGAAACCCTAATACCTGAAATCTAAAACCTAAAAGATGAACCCTAACCCCTAAAAAATACTCCCTATACCCTACTCTAAAAATAATAAACCCTAAACCTTAAAACCAGAATCCCAACCTTGAAATCATAAACCTAAACTCGAAAACCATACCAAAAAAATCCTAAAACCTAGACCCAAAACCCTATATCCGAAACCCGAATCTCTAAACGCTAAAACCTAAAAGCTGAACCCCAAACCCAAAACATCTTCCCCATACCCTAGTCTCAAAATTATAAACCCTAAACCTTAAAACATAAACCCTACTCCTGAAATCATAAACCAAATCCCCAAAACAGAACAAAAAAATCCAAAATCCTGGACCCAAAACACTATATCTGAAACCCTAATACCTGAACTCTAAAACCTAAAAGATGAACCCTAAACCATAAAAAATACCCACTATACCATACTCTCAAAATAATAAACCCCAAACCATAAAACCGAAATCCCAACCCTGAAATCGTAAACCTAAACCTGAAAACCATACCAAAAAAATCATAAAACCTAGACCCAAAACCCCATATCCGAAAGCCGAATCTCTAAAACCTAAACCTAAAAGCTGAACCCCGAACCCAAAAACATATAACCCATAACATAATCTCAAAATTACAAACCCTAAACCTCAAAACATAAACCCTACCCCTGAAATCATAATCTGAATCCCCAATACCGAACAAAAAAAACCAAAATCCTGGACCCAAAACACTATATCTGAAACCCTAATACCTGAACTATAAAACCTAAAAGATGAACCCTAAACCTTAAAACATACTCCCTATACCCTACTGTCAAAATAATAAACCCTAAACCTTAAAACCTAAATCCCAACCCTGAAATCATAAACCTAAACCCAAAAACCATACAAAAAATTCCTAAAACCTAGACCCAAAACCCTATATCTGAAACCCGAATCTCTAAACACTAAAACCTAAAAGCTGAACCCAGAACCCAAAAACATCTTCCCCATACCCTAATATCAAAATTATAAACCCTAAACCTTAAAACACAAACCCTACCCCTGAAATCATAAACCGAATCCCCAAAACCAAACAAAAAAATCCAAAATCCTGGACCCAAAACACTATATCTGAAACCGTAATAACTGAACTCTAAAAACTAAAAGATTAACCCTAAACCCTAAAACATACTCCCTATACCCTACTCTCAAAATAATAAACCCTAAACCTTAAAACCAAAATCCCAACCCTGAAATCATAAACCTAAACCCAAAAACTATACCAAAAAAATCCTAAAACCTAGACCCAAAACCCTGTATCTGAAACCCGAATCTCTAAAACCTAAAACCTAAAAGCTGAACCCCAAACCCAAAAAAATCTTCCCCATACCCTACTCTCAAAATTCAAAACCCTAAACCTTAAAACATAAACCCTACCCCTGAAATCATAAACCGAATCCCCAAAACCGAACAAACAAATCCAAAATCCTAGACCCAAAACACTATATCTGAAACCCTAATTCCTGAACTCTAAAACCTAAAATATGAACCCTAAACCTTAAAACATACTCCCTATACCCTAATCTCAAAATAATAAACCCTAAAACTTAAAACCAAAATCCCAACCCCGAAATCATAATCCTAAACCCGAAAACCATACCAAAAAAATCATAAAACCTAGACCCAAAACCCTGTATCCGAAACCCAAATATCTAAACCCTAAAACCTAAAAGCTGAACCTCGAACCCAAAAACATCTTCCCCATACCCTACTCTCAAAATTATAAATCCTAAACCTTAAAACATAAACCCTACCCCTGAAATCATAAACCGAATCCCCAAAACCGAACAAAAAAAATCCAAAATAATAGACCCAAAACACTATATCTGAAACCCTAATACCTGAAATCTAAAACCTAAAAGATGAACCCTAACCCCTAAAAAATACTCCCTATACCCTACTCTAAAAATAATAAACCCTAAACCTTAAAACCAGAATCCCAACCTTGAAATCATAAACCTAAACTCGAAAACCATACCAAAAAAATCCTAAAACCTAGACCCAAAACCCTATATCCGAAACCCGAATCTCTAAACGCTAAAACCTAAAAGCTGAACCCCAAACCCAAAACATCTTCCCCATACCCTAGTCTCAAAATTATAAACCCTAAACCTTAAAACATAAACCCTACTCCTGAAATCATAAACCAAATCCCCAAAACAGAACAAAAAAATCCAAAATCCTGGACCCAAAACACTATATCTGAAACCCTAATACCTGAACTCTAAAACCTAAAAGATGAACCCTAAACCATAAAAAATACCCACTATACCATACTCTCAAAATAATAAACCCCAAACCATAAAACCGAAATCCCAACCCTGAAATCGTAAACCTAAACCTGAAAACCATACCAAAAAAATCATAAAACCTAGACCCAAAACCCCATATCCGAAAGCCGAATCTCTAAAACCTAAACCTAAAAGCTGAACCCCGAACCCAAAAACATATAACCCATAACATAATCTCAAAATTACAAACCCTAAACCTCAAAACATAAACCCTACCCCTGAAATCATAATCTGAATCCCCAATACCGAACAAAAAAAACCAAAATCCTGGACCCAAAACACTATATCTGAAACCCTAATACCTGAACTATAAAACCTAAAAGATGAACCCTAAACCTTAAAACATACTCCCTATACCCTACTGTCAAAATAATAAACCCTAAACCTTAAAACCTAAATCCCAACCCTGAAATCATAAACCTAAACCCAAAAACCATACAAAAAATTCCTAAAACCTAGACCCAAAACCCTATATCTGAAACCCGAATCTCTAAACACTAAAACCTAAAAGCTGAACCCAGAACCCAAAAACATCTTCCCCATACCCTAATATCAAAATTATAAACCCTAAACCTTAAAACACAAACCCTACCCCTGAAATCATAAACCGAATCCCCAAAACCAAACAAAAAAATCCAAAATCCTGGACCCAAAACACTATATCTGAAACCGTAATAACTGAACTCTAAAAACTAAAAGATTAACCCTAAACCCTAAAACATACTCCCTATACCCTACTCTCAAAATAATAAACCCTAAACCTTAAAACCAAAATCCCAACCCTGAAATCATAAACCTAAACCCAAAAACTATACCAAAAAAATCCTAAAACCTAGACCCAAAACCCTGTATCTGAAACCCGAATCTCTAAAACCTAAAACCTAAAAGCTGAACCCCAAACCCAAAAAAATCTTCCCCATACCCTACTCTCAAAATTCAAAACCCTAAACCTTAAAACATAAACCCTACCCCTGAAATCATAAACCGAATCCCCAAAACCGAACAAACAAATCCAAAATCCTAGACCCAAAACACTATATCTGAAACCCTAATTCCTGAACTCTAAAACCTAAAATATGAACCCTAAACCTTAAAACATACTCCCTATACCCTAATCTCAAAATAATAAACCCTAAAACTTAAAACCAAAATCCCAACCCCGAAATCATAATCCTAAACCCGAAAACCATACCAAAAAAATCATAAAACCTAGACCCAAAACCCTGTATCCGAAACCCAAATATCTAAACCCTAAAACCTAAAAGCTGAACCTCGAACCCAAAAACATCTTCCCCATACCCTACTCTCAAAATTATAAATCCTAAACCTTAAAACATAAACCCTACCCCTGAAATCATAAACCGAATCCCCAAAACCGAACAAAAAAAATCCAAAATAATAGACCCAAAACACTATATCTGAAACCCTAATACCTGAAATCTAAAACCTAAAAGATGAACCCTAACCCCTAAAAAATACTCCCTATACCCTACTCTAAAAATAATAAACCCTAAACCTTAAAACCAGAATCCCAACCTTGAAATCATAAACCTAAACTCGAAAACCATACCAAAAAAATCCTAAAACCTAGACCCAAAACCCTATATCCGAAACCCGAATCTCTAAACGCTAAAACCTAAAAGCTGAACCCCAAACCCAAAACATCTTCCCCATACCCTAGTCTCAAAATTATAAACCCTAAACCTTAAAACATAAACCCTACTCCTGAAATCATAAACCAAATCCCCAAAACAGAACAAAAAAATCCAAAATCCTGGACCCAAAACACTATATCTGAAACCCTAATACCTGAACTCTAAAACCTAAAAGATGAACCCTAAACCATAAAAAATACCCACTATACCATACTCTCAAAATAATAAACCCCAAACCATAAAACCGAAATCCCAACCCTGAAATCGTAAACCTAAACCTGAAAACCATACCAAAAAAATCATAAAACCTAGACCCAAAACCCCATATCCGAAAGCCGAATCTCTAAAACCTAAACCTAAAAGCTGAACCCCGAACCCAAAAACATATAACCCATAACATAATCTCAAAATTACAAACCCTAAACCTCAAAACATAAACCCTACCCCTGAAATCATAATCTGAATCCCCAATACCGAACAAAAAAAACCAAAATCCTGGACCCAAAACACTATATCTGAAACCCTAATACCTGAACTATAAAACCTAAAAGATGAACCCTAAACCTTAAAACATACTCCCTATACCCTACTGTCAAAATAATAAACCCTAAACCTTAAAACCTAAATCCCAACCCTGAAATCATAAACCTAAACCCAAAAACCATACAAAAAATTCCTAAAACCTAGACCCAAAACCCTATATCTGAAACCCGAATCTCTAAACACTAAAACCTAAAAGCTGAACCCAGAACCCAAAAACATCTTCCCCATACCCTAATATCAAAATTATAAACCCTAAACCTTAAAACACAAACCCTACCCCTGAAATCATAAACCGAATCCCCAAAACCAAACAAAAAAATCCAAAATCCTGGACCCAAAACACTATATCTGAAACCGTAATAACTGAACTCTAAAAACTAAAAGATTAACCCTAAACCCTAAAACATACTCCCTATACCCTACTCTCAAAATAATAAACCCTAAACCTTAAAACCAAAATCCCAACCCTGAAATCATAAACCTAAACCCAAAAACTATACCAAAAAAATCCTAAAACCTAGACCCAAAACCCTGTATCTGAAACCCGAATCTCTAAAACCTAAAACCTAAAAGCTGAACCCCAAACCCAAAAAAATCTTCCCCATACCCTACTCTCAAAATTCAAAACCCTAAACCTTAAAACATAAACCCTACCCCTGAAATCATAAACCGAATCCCCAAAACCGAACAAACAAATCCAAAATCCTAGACCCAAAACACTATATCTGAAACCCTAATTCCTGAACTCTAAAACCTAAAATATGAACCCTAAACCTTAAAACATACTCCCTATACCCTAATCTCAAAATAATAAACCCTAAAACTTAAAACCAAAATCCCAACCCCGAAATCATAATCCTAAACCCGAAAACCATACCAAAAAAATCATAAAACCTAGACCCAAAACCCTGTATCCGAAACCCAAATATCTAAACCCTAAAACCTAAAAGCTGAACCTCGAACCCAAAAACATCTTCCCCATACCCTACTCTCAAAATTATAAATCCTAAACCTTAAAACATAAACCCTACCCCTGAAATCATAAACCGAATCCCCAAAACCGAACAAAAAAAATCCAAAATAATAGACCCAAAACACTATATCTGAAACCCTAATACCTGAAATCTAAAACCTAAAAGATGAACCCTAACCCCTAAAAAATACTCCCTATACCCTACTCTAAAAATAATAAACCCTAAACCTTAAAACCAGAATCCCAACCTTGAAATCATAAACCTAAACTCGAAAACCATACCAAAAAAATCCTAAAACCTAGACCCAAAACCCTATATCCGAAACCCGAATCTCTAAACGCTAAAACCTAAAAGCTGAACCCCAAACCCAAAACATCTTCCCCATACCCTAGTCTCAAAATTATAAACCCTAAACCTTAAAACATAAACCCTACTCCTGAAATCATAAACCAAATCCCCAAAACAGAACAAAAAAATCCAAAATCCTGGACCCAAAACACTATATCTGAAACCCTAATACCTGAACTCTAAAACCTAAAAGATGAACCCTAAACCATAAAAAATACCCACTATACCATACTCTCAAAATAATAAACCCCAAACCATAAAACCGAAATCCCAACCCTGAAATCGTAAACCTAAACCTGAAAACCATACCAAAAAAATCATAAAACCTAGACCCAAAACCCCATATCCGAAAGCCGAATCTCTAAAACCTAAACCTAAAAGCTGAACCCCGAACCCAAAAACATATAACCCATAACATAATCTCAAAATTACAAACCCTAAACCTCAAAACATAAACCCTACCCCTGAAATCATAATCTGAATCCCCAATACCGAACAAAAAAAACCAAAATCCTGGACCCAAAACACTATATCTGAAACCCTAATACCTGAACTATAAAACCTAAAAGATGAACCCTAAACCTTAAAACATACTCCCTATACCCTACTGTCAAAATAATAAACCCTAAACCTTAAAACCTAAATCCCAACCCTGAAATCATAAACCTAAACCCAAAAACCATACAAAAAATTCCTAAAACCTAGACCCAAAACCCTATATCTGAAACCCGAATCTCTAAACACTAAAACCTAAAAGCTGAACCCAGAACCCAAAAACATCTTCCCCATACCCTAATATCAAAATTATAAACCCTAAACCTTAAAACACAAACCCTACCCCTGAAATCATAAACCGAATCCCCAAAACCAAACAAAAAAATCCAAAATCCTGGACCCAAAACACTATATCTGAAACCGTAATAACTGAACTCTAAAAACTAAAAGATTAACCCTAAACCCTAAAACATACTCCCTATACCCTACTCTCAAAATAATAAACCCTAAACCTTAAAACCAAAATCCCAACCCTGAAATCATAAACCTAAACCCGAAAACTATACCAAAAAAATCCTAAAACCTAGACCCAAAACCCTGTATCTGAAACCCGAATCTCTAAAACCTAAAACCTAAAAGCTGAACCCCAAACCCAAAAAAATCTTCCCCATACCCTACTCTCAAAATTCAAAACCCTAAACCTTAAAACATAAACCCTACCCCTGAAATCATAAACCGAATCCCCAAAACCGAACAAACAAATCCAAAATCCTAGACCCAAAACACTATAT
>CAUJRU010002201.1:0-89195 GCA_963277665.1 Viscum album | reverse complement strand
GTAGAATATGATACAAACATTAGGGCTCCAGCCATAGGAATAGTAGTGAATCTGGAACGTGGTCAGGATCTCCAGGAGTGTATTTGACCCCAAACATATTTCTGTCTTCAGTGTTGAAGGTGAATGATGTTTAAACTGTTTCATGTGGTTCTTTTCCGATCGACCTGTTTGGGTGCGTGATGTTTCTCATGGCTATGCTGATGTGTGGTTGTCTCATTACCTTAAATTCCTTGGTGGTGGAGTCTCACCAAATTTAATTGATTTTCATGGTCTTTATGGGGTCTATTGGGTAAATCGGTCACAAAGATGAATAGTTCTTGTCCTGGGATGTTGAGATGTTGTCTTGACCTCGACTATAGTTTTAATGCTTGATGGTTGGGACCCACCCTCCCTGGCCATTGGTGGGGTGTTGGGTTAGTGTTGGGGACCTTTGAGTTTTTGTGTCTTCGTTGGTTCCAATGGTTGGGAGACCAACTGGGGGCCTCGCTGAATCGCTTTGGAAATAAACTGATATTTCTCAACTCATATGGTGGGGAGTCTGTTCGGGCCTCCCCGTGTCAGTTTTCTAGTCTCGTCTTGGGCGTTGATAAATTTATTATGGTGGGGATCCCCTTCGGGCCTCCCAATGATGGACTTTTAGTTCTATTCCTAACAATGATTTGGTGATAGGTGATAAGTGTACTTCTGGGTTGTGTTTGGTCTTTTTTTTTCATTCCAGTCAAATGTTGCGGCTTTCATTCAATTTTTCTTGGGATTTTTCGGCTCGTGAAGTGGTTTTCCAGGGGTGAAAGTGTTCCTTTCTTTAGTTTATCAACTAGAAGTATTTTAGCTCTTTGGTGTGGGTAACACATATCATAATGTCTTTTTATGAGTTTCTTGAGGCGGTCATTTAAGTCAATTTTTTTAAGCATAGTGTGTTCACCATTTTATGCTTGTTTTTCATTAGGATCCTCTTTGAACCTTAAGAGGTTCTATTTTCTAAATTGAGTCTCAACCTTAGTTGGGGATTTATGAATATGGGAAGCTTTATTTTGGAAAAAATGGTCTCACCCTCCATTTTCATATTTATTTAATTTATTAATTTTTTAGGGCGTCGGGTAGTTCGGGTTGTATCCCGACATAAATTTTTGGGTTTTTATTTAAAAACACATGTTTTGGCCTTAAGAGCATTCAGTTCATCGCAGTCGAAGCTGCGTGACCTCATCCGAGTCACAGTGTGACTATTCCCAGTTAACCACATGGTCTGCTCAGAGTTCTAGGCAAGCAGATAAATTGTAAAGAATAATGAAATGGAAATAAAAATAAAAATAAAATGTTTTAATCAAATTTAAGACATTTATTTAATGAAAATAATAAGAATAATATTTTATGAGAATATTGTTATTATTATTATTAGTGTTGAGAATATATAAAACAAATTAATTAAGTCATTATTAATATTGTAATAATTATGAGTATTTTTATTATAAAAAGTTCCATTAGCATTGTCATAATTATTAGAACCAAAAATGTTAATAATATTATTATTATTAGGAATCAGCAATTGATTAAAATATTTTAATATTATGTTATTGTTAATAATATTATTAATATTAATATTAATATTAATATTAATATTAATATTAATATTAATATTATTTAGGCTGGGGTGCGGGCACCACACGACGGTGGGATCTGTGCGGTCAACCCGGGTACCCATACAGTCACATCTTTAGTGGGAAGAGACCGCCACATAGTCTGTGCACGGTCGCTTGAGTCGTGCGAGGTTACCACATGGTCACCCTATTGTAAAAATAATTTATGTGTTACTCCTCGATTAAAATAAAATAACAAATGAATTTAATTTGAGGAAAACATTAATAAAATAAACATAGGGATGTGAAATTTAATTTTATGAATTTTTTTAAATGATAATAATATTATAATTATAAGAGAATATTATTATTGTTGTTATTGATTTCAATACATTTAATATTATTAATCTTATAAATTTCAATGTTGGTAATGTATTTTTTTATTTATAAAGATAATAATATTATTATAATAATTATTATAATTAATTTAGTTTTTTAGTAGATTTAAATTTTTTAGGGTTTTATTCCCTTCCCCTTTCTACCTCTCTTCTCCACCACACACCCTTAGTTCTACTTGTAGGTCACCACCCTCTCCTCCGTTGTGAGCATCCCTTCTACCCTCTAGCCATATTCCTCTCACAAGCCCCTCCAGAGGCTCCCCTCTCCCTCACGCGCACTCCTGCTCCTTCCCCCTACCGCGTGCGCCCCCCTCAGCTCATTCCCCACTCTCCCTAGCACACCCCTCTCCTAGGCTAGAGACCCCCATGACTGGCGGCCTCCTCAGCCACCCCCTGGCCGGCGACCCCCTTCTCTTCCCTCTCACCACCCTCTTTCCAACCATGAACCGAGTGAGCTTCTTTACACTAGCCTTAGGGTTTCGATTTGGGGGTTTCGATTAGTTTGAGGTCCAATCTTGATTATTTTGATTCAGTCCTTTGTTTTAGGGTCTGTTTTCATTTTATTGTGGGGTGTTTGATGCGCAACTGATGTTCCACACCTTACTGCAGAGATTTCTTCACCTAAGGTAGGTTGTTCTATGCATAACCAATTATTGATGAATTTTATTTCTTGTTTGTTTACTTATGTATGTTTTATGAAGTATATGTGGGGGGTGTATGTGGTTTCTAAAGAGTTTTGACATGAGTTTGGCATAAAAATATATTTTTACATGTGCAATTTATTATGTTCTATGTGAAAAACCCCACTATGCATTTTGGATGGTTTGGGACTTCTGCAATTTATTTATTAAAATATATAAATGGTTAAAATAATTTTTAACATGAATATATTTTGTGTTACGTTTTAAAGTGGTGTTTCAAATGAAACCGAGTGTATTTTTATTGTGTTTTTCCCCATTGGATAATGTTTTATGAACTATTACAATGGTTTGTTAAATTATATGCACATTTTGAATGTATTAATTATTATTATTATTCGTGTGTATAAATGATAAAGTGGTAATTTTTTATAAAACTGAGTATCTTTTGTTTTCTGTTCCAGCCTTGTGTAGCACTTGGTGAATTTTTTTAAAGTATGCAATTGATTTTTTACACTTTATGCATCCTGAAAATTGTATTTTTATTTATCATTAATGTGAAACTAATCAATAAAGTGGGTTTCAGGTGAACTTTGGATGAAATTGCGTTGGGGTTTCATTGAAAATTGTCTTATAAATTGTGTTAATGGTTTTTTGAATTATTTGATGGGTGTGAAACCTATTTGAGAAAGCTTTTGGAGTGAGTATGTTTTCATGAATGCGTTTGTGATTAATGATGTTTTTTTGGTTGAGAAATTGTGTAAGTGGTATTAGGAGACATGTGAAACTTGATTGAACCCAATAGGGAAACCCGAGTATCTAGGTAGGTGAACTACGACTTGTATGCTACTGATCCAGATCGTTATCATCACTAGTTCAAATAGAAAGTTTGATGATGAAAACACTAGCTAAACTATGATGATGATTGGGGATCAATAGGTTATGGGTATGATCCCTACTAGTGTCTTGTTCAAAAGAAGATTATTGGCTATTTGTTATAGACAAATTTACACTGACATATGAAGTACCAAGTTCCCCCCAACTGACTAGTTCCTAGGGGTGTTATCGTGACTAGTGGTAAATGATTATTGTGCACATACTGTTGGAATACGGTACGTTGGGTGGTTAATTTTAAAAGTAAGTGTGTTGTCCTTAAAATTGTATTCTTTTAAAATGAATTATAATTTAAGATTCACTCATAAAAAGTTTTATTGTTTTAAAGTTGTTTTATTTAAAATAATCCTATAATTTCTATAAAATATCAACCTTAAAAATTTATTGGTTATTTAATGATTAATGAATGGAATATCTACCTAGGTGGATTTTTATTGGGATTTGGATCACACCATGAATTCATCATTGTGTGTATGAAGACTCTATTGTCCATTTTTTTCAGGCTAGAGAAGGATGTGTAAGGTTGGAAGTTCTTTTTTTCATAGTGGCCTGAGGATGTTTCTACTCTTGTTGCATGAATAATTGAGAGTCATTTGGGTTTCCATTGTCTTCGTGGTCCTCTTTGTCCTTAATTTAGTTTAAAAATGTAAATTTTTTATTTTATTAAAGGTTATTTATGTTAAATTTTTACAATTGTGTTTTTGAGTATTCAATTTTATTTTAACATGGTAAATATAGGTAACCTGTTCCCAAATATTTTCATTCGATACTCAGGCACTAGTGCTAACCTGTGGGGATCAAGAACCACTTTGAGTCATATCTCGGACTAATTCAGGTGCCAAGTTTGATGGAGACTTGTCCGAGTTCATGACAGGCATCCCAATGATTCCCTATGAATCCATTTATGGGAATATGTAAAATACACTTAGATGATGGGATGATATTGAGGAATGAAAACTGGTAGGTCTTGAAATGGTCAAGGAATTGGTGGAAAAGGATAAGACCATTCTGTAGCACATCACTGCTGCTCGGAGTCAGCAAATGAGTTATGATGATAATCATTGATGAGACCTATTTATTGTGGATGGAGATATGTTATTCCTCCACATGTCTCCATGGAATAAAGTGACGAGATTTGTGAATAATGGAAATCTTATTCCAATATAAATTATCCCCTTTGAGACCCTTGATCACATAAGAGTGGTAGAATATCAACATGAACTCCCACAAAATATATCTCAAGATCAGGGTGTATTTCTTATATTATTATTGAATAAGTACATACTTGACCCCTCACATGTAATAAATCCATAGGTGGTACCATTGGAGAATGATCTTTTATATGAGAAGCAGTCGGTGGAGATCTTTGATCGTAGAGACAATGTTCTATGAAAGAAAACAATTCACCTTGTAAATGTGTTATAGAAAACCCACATTTTGTGTAGAAGAAATGTGGGAACTATAGGAAGTAATGAGAAATAAGTAATATAATTTTTTTAAGAAGGGGTGAAATTAAAATTTTGAGGGTGCAATTTTGTAATGGGGGAAGATTTTAATGACCCGAACTGTTAGAAATGATGTTTTCCATTGCAATTTAATTAAAAGTTTTATTATTTAATTCTGATATAGAAAATATATACACTTACTTGGTTATATCGTTGGATTCGGAAGATTGTTTAGAATATTATAGTTGTTGACATAGTCTTAAAACAATGATCACATGATTAATATACATACGAGGCTTTAACAAATCCAATCGACAATGACAACGAAAGTGTTGACACCATCCAATTGTATTGTACCCTGTGAATCCCATTTACCGGATCATACAATGGAGATAGAATGGATGATATTTTCCCATGAGTAATCCCAAGATGGGATCCTATAAACTATGTATGGGAAAAACTATTTTCGGGAGAAGTTTAAGCTCCTCAAGATCAGGACCAAAACCATATTTGTTGAATGGACCAATGAAAGAATAATTTTTTCACACCATATTCATAGGGTGTACGTCGGTGTATTTATGGGTTATATATTAAGACCTCAATAATAGGAATATTTATATTTTATTGAAGTTTGATTTTATTTTCATATTTAAAATTACCTTATATATGATTTTGATTTAGATTCAATTAATCTCAAATTACATTTTTAGGAAATATTCACATTCAATTAAGGGATTTATTTTGATTAAATAGTTTATTTTTAAAATAAATAATATTTAAAAAAATTCTAATTATTAATAATTTTTTTATTATAAATTGTTATATAATTATTACAATGTGAAATGTACTTTTTATAAGGGTTCAAAAACACTTATTTTCAAAAACCCCACATTTTTAAATAAATAGTTAAACACATTTTAAATGTAAAAAACACACATATCTAAAAAATAGTAAGATAAAACTAATAATATTTTTTGGAATTAGAAAATCAAAATTATCCATTGGGTAATTTTTTATAATATTCAGAGAGAGTCGAATTTGTAGGAAAAAATTAATTACTATATAAATATATGGTGTATTTTATGACATCATAATGACTAGAAAATAATTAAATAAAAACTATAATGGGTATACTCTATAAAATAATTGTTTTACACTTAAAATAATATTATTTTAAGTTTAATTTATTAATTTTGTTATGCTTTTATGAACCATCCGACATATATAATATATTATAAATTTTTCAATTCAATTATTTAAAAATGTTACTCGCCTACATTAAATCAAAAGGAATTATTTAAATATTTTAGCACCTTATCATAATAAAATAATGAAAAAAACTCCAATTTGGAAAAAACAATGGGAGAACATGGTAAGGATTGTGTTTTGAAATATTTTATTTAGTACATTGCAAAACCTAAATATTAATAAAATCCCTCTCTTTTCATATATAATCCCACCCAAGATCTAACTTTTCATCACTACAAATAATTGGATAATAAACTTAATCTTCACTAATCTCGCTATAAGCATCCCAAGGTGACCAAAATCTCTTAAGAATCCCCTTTATTATTTTTTCTGTCATACTCTTAAGGTAAGGGATCCTCTATTTCTCACTGTTATTCAAGAATCACCTTTATGTGATGCCATTTTAATTTTAATTCCTAATGATGGGGTATGTTTTCAAACCTCCCCCATACTTCCATTATTATTTATAAATATTTATATACCCCTTTTTCTCTCATTAATCCTTCCTATGAACACCCATCACAATGCTACAATTTCAAAAGGGTTAGTTCTTTTCTCATCTTTATGCAAGTTTATTTATCTTGTCATGCCATTTTATTTTATATTACTAATTATGGGGTATGTTTTCACACCTTCCACACACATCCATTATTATTCCAAAATTATGAGTGACCCCTTTCAATCTAATTAATCCCTACCACGCACACCCGTTACCATGTCGACATTTTGTAAGCATCATTTCCTCTGCTTTTTTCATCACGATTAATTATTATCACATGCCTAATTTTTTCTAATTATAAATATGTTGGTATGTTCTTCCATGTCCCTATTAAATTCCACTTTATTTAATACTTTTAATAGACCCATTTCACTCTAATCAACCCATCTTATGTACATTTAAGTGACACTGTTATGATACATAAGTTTCATCATAATTTCCCATTCCAAACCAAATGTGTAGTGGATACCATACCCATTTAATATAAAGGGTGTTCACTTTTATGCACATATAGATTTTTATTGGGTAATTAAATATACGTATTCTACACTACATAATCATTGAATAAATTATGATGATTAATGAATCAATTGTTTATGAACTATGTAGAACACATAATCCTGAGAAGGAAATGAAAGTGACAGATATGCCCATAATTATATATAACCCCAATGAATTTGGTAATGTACAATATAATGATACATAATTATGGGATAGGTGGGTACCATATTTCTTTATGAGACATTATCCACCAACATGTCTTGGCTGTTTATCCCTGACTTAATTTGTGATGAATTTTTTTATGTTTTTTCCACATTTCCCATGTAATGATTATCATGCTACATCACACCATATTATTTTTGTTACTTTATGACTCATTGTTAATCCTCTTAGAACACCTATTATTATTTCCATTTTACACCATTTATATTCCCTTTGTGGGATTTATAGATCACCCCTTTCTTATGTATTTTCTGTACGTTATTCAATGTAGTTTTATACTCAATCATGATAAAGAAGTTTTCTATAATGATTTAGTAATTCATAATTAAAGTTATAATGTAGTGTACATAATTCTAGAAGAAACTATACTTCTCGATATTTTGGGTTGTTTTAAGTGTATGTTTATGTAATTACATCATGTAATAATGTGTAATGAAGATAATTTTTATTAAAAAAAGAAAAATATTATATCATGATAGAAAAATGATCTTGAATAATCAAATAGAAGAATAACATAATTAACATGGAATAAAAATATCATGTAATCACCAGAATATGTCACCAAGAAGAAACATGACCTAATAATTTTTCATGTCTATCTTCCGAGACAACATCACATTGTAGATAGTGCCCCACCAACGATTAGGTTTACTCCTTAATCCCACATATATCATCACATGATACATAAATGATACCAAATTAATTAGAATGGTTCTTGGGTGAACCCATCATAAAATGTTCACGAATATTTATTCTACATAATGATCCAATATTATGTAAAAAATATATATATTATCCATGGGAATTAATGTATTTTATAATAATATCCTTTGGAAAATCTACATGATATGTCACAATGGTTTCCATGAAATCTGATATTAAAACATTCTTCGACATTAATATTTTTATAATTAAATCATTTCTGGGAAAAATATTTCCAATTTATGTGTACACATGAAACATATGGGATAAGTAACATTATAATATTATCTTTTAATAAGGATTTTAGGGAAAATTCTAAATAATCATTTAAAGTGAAAAAAATATCAATTTCAATAACTCTAGAAAGGAAAAGAAATATTTCAAAAATATAATTAAAAATTTTAGAAAACAAGTATGGATTATAAAAAATATGGACTGGTACTTAAAATGGACTAAGAGATGTTGAAATTCCTTTTAATCTTGTTTACCAAACAGTTGAAATAGATAAGGTGTCATTTAAAACATATATATCCCAATCAATGAAATTTAAAATAATCTAGGTATATAAGTGGGGTGTATATGTAAATATATTTTATAATATAATTAAATAATAAAAATATAGAGATAATTTTATTTATAGTGTATGAAATTGAAACTGAAAGAAAATAGTGTGGTTAAAACAGGTCTCTTACCATATGTTTCAGAATCATTCATCCCATCTACCAAACATCCTAAATAATAAAATGATCATTAGTTATTAACCTATTGATTACATTTTATGACATTTTTTAACTATAATAATATTATTTTTAATTTTAAACCATTTAACATGTATTCATTCTCATTTTTAGTTGATCTGAGGGTGTTCGTTTCATGGTTCAAAAGATGGATCACTTGAGGATAATGATGGAGATTCATGTCAAATGGTTATAAAAAAGTGAAATGAAATGATATTCATGTAATTTAAAAAATTTATATTGTCATACGTAACCATATGTGTTCTAATATATGGATGAATCAATTATTAAAAATGTTAATGTTATCTCGTTAGTTTATTTTGGTGGTTTTACTGACCATCAAAAAATATTTTACATTTTATTTACCATTATGTTCTTATATTCATTATAAAATGTGAATAAATTTATATTATACATATTTAGATCATTTAAAACCATTTTATGTGAATTTAAATTTACCATTTAGGTGAAAATGGAAATGAGAACTCCTAATCCACAGTCATGGTGAACCAACATAATTTAAAATATGGATTCATTTTGAGAATAAGTGGAGAACATAAGAGGATGGATGTAGATATTAAATTTGGAATATAAAGTTTTTTTTATATATATATTACACTCCTTTTATCGTTCTATGCTGTATGAGTGAGTTGAGGATAAGGTATAGGATGAAATGATTTTAATATATACGGTTTTAGAATATTACCTCATAAATGTCAACTCCTTGAAAAATTATTACGGAATCATGGGAAGATCATTTAGTTAAAAACATATAATGGGGATGTGGGTTAGTGTATTGGAAAGGGAATTTGGTATAAATTTATAAATCTCTATGTGTTATAATATCATAGGAGAAGAGGATGTGATGGGTGGTATTTATAAGGGGAGGGGAGGTTGGTCTTTTGGATATTATATTCATTAGTTTATTATTTTACCTCAAGATTACCTATGGAGTTGACTATTATTACTATATATAGTAAATGATTAATGTGAGTTTGAAATAATTTTTTCTTATACTCTCCATTGTCCAATTAATCATGTATTTATCATATAATGTTAAATAACATATTTTATCGTAAATCATTATTCGAAAAAAACTAAATTACATTATAAAAATAAAAAAAACCAAACAAATTTTTTTAAAAGTATATTGAAAAAATGAAATTAATTTTATGAAAATAATTTCATAAATATAATAGATTTAATTTTTAAATTATATCCTTATATTTTTAAATGAAATAGTCATTTAAATATTCTAATTTATTTTTAGACCATTTGAAAAATGACTTATGGTATCATAAAATTATATTATCATTATAATAAATTTTATTTTTAATTCATACACCCATTCATGAAAATAATCATTATTACATATTATAATATTTTTTATAAAATTTAAAATAAAACATATAATGTTTTCCAAATTACAAACACTTTTTTTATAAATTTTTAATATTTATTTCTGACATTCATGCAAAAAAATATGTCATATTTTAATTTTACAAGGCCCCAAAATATTATTTTACAATTCCCTAATTGGTGATACTTATATAATATTTAGGACACTATTCATAATGGTTATATTACAATTCGAATGTTCATATTACTATTTCATGAGGGAGGTTATTCTAATAGATCGAGAAGATAAAACTTTTCATACTTTAGTTATATTATTTCCTATTTTATTCCTATTTTAATATGTTTATTTTTAATAGAAATGTTAATTCTCAAAATATAATGATAAAATCAATATAATAAAATTTTATTAAATCCACCATGAGGTGCATGTGGTTTATATAATATTACATTACTAATTATGAAATAATTATATAATTTGAATGGGAAATTACATTGATAACATTCTGGTTCAATACATTCTTCCCAAATTGAAAAATATCTCCATTAAAAATAAATTTCACATACTAAAGTGAAAATATGTGGTGGTACTTCTAGTCCATGGCTTCCTCTTGTTTCCATGACTACTCCATGTACTTTTGGTATTGACATTATCTTTTACTCGGGGAGTTATATATTGTGTAGAGAAATATCTCTATGGATTAATATCATCACTCAATGATCCTCATAAGAGATATCATTTTACATTTTTACAACCACTAATGTTCCTAATTGTGAGGGATCTAGTTGGTACATATTCATGTGGGATATGTGGAATATGACATATACATGGGACACGGTTGGTTGGAGTGCTTACTGATAATCCCCTCGATTGATATGGTTAAAAGTATCTATGGTGTCAATGTACCTAGAATATAACTTTCTATTATACTAAAATCATGTGAACCTATTTCATATATATATATGAAGGGAATATTTCTCATAAAACTCAAACTCCATGTGTCATTAATGATTTTCAGTATATCTCTTTTATCACCTATGAGAATCTATAATGTGTTGCTAAATCCCGTTGAATTTTATTTACCATTTCATAAAATAATTAATGTCCAAAGATCATTTTTTCCCAAAATTCATCCTATATTGAATGTGTTCTATATCTCTTCTCATAAGGGGCCTCATATAGAGCCATTTGGATTCTTGAGTGAAGGTTATTATTGTACATGAACTAATTCAATAGAATATTTTAATCACATGCACTTTAAAGTCCATCAAGAAAACTGACAACTAGTATTCCATTGACTATATGGGCCACATGGTTTGGCCATTTTTTTGGGCTGATAAGACATAATATGTTTTAACTCAATGTTAATAGAATATTGGAGACTCTTCTAGAACATGTAAGTAAATCATTGATCTTGATCAGATATGATCGATAGTAGTGTTATATGGATCCTGACCACATATGTAATATATATCCCTGGGATTTTATCAAGTAAGAATTCATTTAAAATTGAAATTAAATGTATAGTCTGTTCAAGATGATCCACCATAACCAATATAGAATTATTTTCATTAGATATATTTAGTGGTCCAAAGAAAAAAAATTTCATAATGTTTTCCCATATCTATAAGGATATGGATACTAGTTCAATCATCTCATCATGAATTTTCCATTTACCCTTTTCCTACTAACATAACAGTGAGTTTGGTGTATATTAATTGATCATCTTCTCCATATTGTCCAACCTATAGTTCTCTTCTATACATTGAAACATCTTTGTGCTGACTATGTGGATAGGGAATGTAGATCTGTGTTTATCATTCAAAAGAACCTTATTTATATTATTATATTATGTTACACATAGTCTTAAATCCAATATTGAAATATTAATCAATTTTAAACTCTACTTATTTAAATTTTATTCTAGCATACACCTTCTTTAGAATTCCCATGTCCTCTCTCTGAGAATTATTTATCTTCTCCGTAACTGGTGAATGAGTGATCGTTTGAGAAAAGAATGATGATTTTTCATCCTTACTGATTCCCATGCCTAACCATTTCATGTTAATGATGATCGAATCCTTTTAAATTCTCATCATTGATAAGGTTAAGGATTCTTTATACCTATACTATATTCTATATTTTCACCTTTCGTAGAAAGTATTTGATCTAGAAGTTATCATCCATGATCATCTCTAATTATCTCAATTTTTGTGTATAAATATAATTTTCATTGAATTTATATTTCACACTTATCCCATTAAGATGTTTAAAAAAAATAAATGATAATATTTTTTCATCCAAATGCAGACTATGTGTTAAAGAGTTATTGTCATGAGATTTCATATTAATTGCATCGTTGGATATCTTGTTATCATTATTCCTTAATAAATTTCCTAATACCCTTTTTGATTCATCATTGTATACAATGATGTGTTCCCCACTTTTGTGTGGTGTAGCACTACTGTAGTGGTAATCCTTTTTTTCAATTCCATGAAGATATTTTAAAATTTATTGGTATTAAAATAATTTACCCCTTCTGAATCAGTAAGATTTTAGGTTTTAAAAATCATGATATTTTTCTCAGAAATCACTTGTAATACCCATTTAGTTCATGGAAATTACGGATCTCCATTATAGATTCCAGTTTTTATACTCTTTAATTTAATTTTTCTTAGAAGGGTTCATATATATATATATCTTTTTTTTTGATAAAATAATCTAATAATGAATCATATTCTAACCATAACTCACATATAATATAATCTTCCTAGTGTTTCTCCTTCAATAATGTATTGAGCATAATATCCAAATATTCCTCGGGTTCCTCATTAATTTTCAAGTATATGAATATATCTACAATATAAACTATGAATATTTTATTGATATAATCCTTATAGACTCTATTATTTAAACCCATGATGAGTGCTGGAGCATTATTCATTCTAGTGGGCATCACTATTCACTCATAGTGTCCATTCCATGTTCGAATAGAAGTCTTTGGAATAACTTCCTTTTCACATTTAATTGGTGATATCCAAACTAAAGGCCCACCATATAAAATTATGTTTACCAAATAGTTGAATGAACAAGTCATAATTATATAGTAGACAATTCTAGTACTTTATCAGGATTTTTTTGAGATCATGATAATCAATTAAGTTGTTCATTAACCCATACATCTTCTTGATAATGAAAACCAATAGATCCCACAATGACTCACACAAGAATTTAAATCTCATTTTTAAATTATATAGTAATTTATTATTCAATTAATTTCTCCTAATTGTGTCCATTCAATAAGGATTATTGGATATTATGATAGATCTAGGTATAATTTCAATAAATAACACAACCTCTCAGTCCGGAGGTGGATAAAGAAACACTTCAAGGAAAACATCTTTATAGTCCCCAAAAATGGGAATGTTATCAAGTGTGATTCAATCTTTTTTTGATAATTTTTCATAGATATGAATTTTTATAAGGTAATAATATCCACACTTGAGATGATGATTCAAAATTAGATTAATCATTCTCATTACACTTTTAAAGAATTAGAAGATGGAGATGTAAGAGAAGAGTGATCTCCCTCTCCTGATAGTTGATTTTTTATTTATATAAGTACAAAAAAATAATGAAAATATTGAATCAAATTCCACTAAAGGAATTACTAAATGATATTAAATGAGGTTCAGTCTGTAAACGTTGACTATGGAGGAGTAGTATAGTAGATATGAAACAGTTTTTCTATTTTTTTCATGGATATCTCAATCCTCATGTTTGGTGGCATTATTTGAATTGTTCTATTAAAAAGTAAACATATGAAATAATTTGAATAACAATTATCATATATGTAATTAAATGTCTATGAATGGATTATGAGAATACCCATTACTATTTGATTCATGTTATATTCATTTACTATATCCAAAACACACATTGGGACAACAACATTTTAATCTAACAGGCATGTAAATACAGAAAATATGAACTTTGAAGTAATAACTTATAAATGACAAAAATATACTAACGTATAAAAATCTAAGATTAATTATACATTTTCCATTTTAATTTTCTTATTATTTTTCCAAACATAACAGTCTATTGAAGTACTTCTTAATGATTTGTAATCATATTTTGAATTTGATGAATAATATCCCCCAATAGTGTCATACCATGATTGAAGTAATACCGCTTTATCATACACCTGGTGATAATCGAGTTAATAAAATATCATACCTTTTCAGGGCTATTACCCTTAGGTATAATTGTGCCAATACAACATCCACTTATTATATCTAGTCATCTATTTAGTTTTTTAGAAACCAGTAACTTCAGACTTCGTAAAAGTTTAATGATATTCTCTTCTAATTTGAATTTTCAATTTTATTCTCACTAAAACATTCTAGTCTTATTCCCCAAAAAATAACTACACTATCCAGTGATACCTACTATAGTGACCCATTCCATTCACACATATTAATAATTTTTTTTAACATAAATATCAAGTAAATACAAGAAATGTATTGAGAGGCCTAATATACATTGCAGAATAGTTAAATAAAATATAAACATTTTTTTAGTCTCAATAATAAGATCTTAAATCCAATTTAGTTCCTAAAACATCATAAGATAACCTGGGGAATAGATAAAAAATGGGTGAACTATGGAACCCCGCAATGGAATGAACACGGTAATGAATCATATCATAAATGTTAAAAGGCATAACATGATATCATAAAAGACATTGATCATTAATAATAATATACAAGAATATGATAAAGAACATTGAGTTATAATGTCATGTAAAAATATAAATTTGGAAACAATGTAAATCATGACATATGCCTATGTCAAGTCTAACTACCAAGACAACATCACATGGTCAACAATGCCACATCATTGATTAGGTTTAATCCCAAATCCCATACATATCATCTTATGAGTCATAAGATTTACCCAATTTATTGAAGTTATATCATGGTGCAACAATCAAAACATGTGAAATCGTATTTGTTATGAATAAAGAATAAAACATAAGGTGTAAACATAATGATAACCTATGGAAAAATTGGATTGTGTAGTCATATGTTGTTGCATAAAAATATGGAAAATCAGAATGGATTCCATGAAATAGGGTTTTAAAAAATAACTTTATATTAAAAGATGAAGAATAATTATAGTTCATGAAAAATTATATCTAATTGAAGTTAATATTTATAAAAGAGTAGATAGGTAACTTTATAAGTGAAACTCTTAAACATGTCCGTACATAATATGGTAAAGAGTCATTAAAAAGGGAAAGAAAAATATTTATTTTTATAAAATATTAATTGGTCTAAAAAATATACCATAATAAAATAGGAAATTTAAAAAGTAAATTATGGTTTAAAAAATTTTATAGAGTGGTACATGAAATGTGGTAATAGAAGGAGAAGTTAATTTCAATCATGTTTTCATAAAAATTAAATTGAGTAATGAACAATTAAAACATGTATATTGACATCAAAGAATGGTTTGTAAATTTATTTATATATATAGGGTTTGTCACGACCTGCCTTCACCCAAAATATAATAGGGAAAGTAGATTTCTAGACCCTTATTTCTTTAAGTTGAAGGAGAGATAATGACCCCCCGAGACCCGCCTTCGATAGGTCCCGGAGTGGAGACCAGCACCAGGGGTATAGAATCACACACAAGATGGAAGGAATTAGCCTTTTTATCTTTATAGGATCGGGAGATAAGATAAAATCTCCAACAACACCAAAGATGAAAGTAAAGGTAAAGCTGAAAGTACACCATTAACATATGCATGTTCAAAAGTAAAAGATACAAGCCACAAGAACTCCAAAAGTTAAGGAACCCAGAAAAGGAAAATGACAACAGAAACTACCCCAAGGCCTGAGCTAGTACGGTCCTGCACTATCCCTAAAGTCCTCCTGGATACCTGAAAGCAGTTTTTTATACATAGGGTGAGCATACAAGTATACTCATTAGGGAAAAACAAAGACTCTCGTGCACAATAGAAGAGGCATCCTAATGCCCCGTGAAAAAAGAGAGAACCAAAGCACCTAGCAATGAAAACTATCCACCCAAGCCTCACTAAGGCACACTCCCCAAATAACGCAAGTCAAGTAAAGTATAGTAATAACACATCGATATTTGGGTACCCCGCGCCACTTTCCCACTGGTCATTGAAGACATCCTATGCATCGAACCAATCCCGCCATTCTCACCGCAGTCCCACTGCCACACCCCGCTCGCGCACACCTAGGCCACAACCACACATCCCACCCGCAGACACCTAGGCCACAACCGCCATCCCGACTGCAGACACCTGGGTCAAACCACCACGCATAACCACACCCAAAAACACCTAGGTTATAACAACTACTGCTACGCCCGAAGACACTTGGGCCTCATCCCGAAGACACTTGTGAAAACAACCTTCCCGCAAACACCTGGGCCAACCACCACAACTACCCTACCCAAAGACTCTTGGGCTAAAAATGGACTTCAGGCCATCACAACCCGCCCGAAGAGTCTTGGGCTATTCGGGAGAAGGAGAAGAAAAGGAGCTAGTAACCAGCCACTCATAGGAGTGTTGGAAAAAACACTCTCCCCCCATAGAATGGGGGTGTTCAGCACTATGTTCTCAACTTGGTTGGGGCACGAATAAGAAATGTAATAACTAAAATATATATATATATATATATATAAGTAACAAGCACTCATCCCAACCTAGGGTTTCCAAGGCTAACATAAGCACAAACACACTCGTCACTATTCATAGAAAGCACACTACTCACGGCTGAGTCACAACTCATTCTCTAAATCCAATTCCCCATTTGAATAATTCTTGTTTTCTTTATTAATCAATCCCATTTAGGTTAATTCTACACTAATGGAAAACTAACATGCATAACCACAAGCCAGAAAAAGAGAAACAACGAAATAGAAATTTAAGCATTCACACCCGGTTCTCTTGTGAAGTCAAAGCAACAAAGGGATAAGTGAGATCAATAAATGTACTGGAACCAATGTAGGCTTCAAGATACAGCCCCACATACCCAAAAACATGAACCAACGATATGACAATAGTAGATGATTCCACCCCAATTCGTATCACAAGCAGAGCAACCACACTGTTTCAGACTCACAACCAAGAGGATCCCATCCTCACCCACATCACCCCTTATGAAAATCAAACAGAAAAACACACCTACTACCAAAAAATAGTAGTAAAACTTCCAGGTTCAAGCAAATCATTCATTATTTTCTTATTTCTGTTGGTTTGCTGGGGTGACCACACATGGTTTTATGTTTACTGGGTATCTATTTAATCCACCGAGTTTACGTGATTAACCAATTTCAAGGTTACAGTAATTTAATCATCACAAAAGAAAAGGGTTCATTAGTAAAAAAGGAAAGACCACTAACGACCATGATTTTCAGTGAGAATAGCCTAATAGTTCACAACATAATCATCAAGAAAGAGAAGAAAAACAGAACAACAACACATCGTTCACACCCCTTCACATCATTCTTTAATGTCCGTTTTTTATCTTCATTAAGGTTTGGTTTCACCCACTTCCACAGAAACAACATTGTACCCACCCCACATGATACACAGAAAGGAGAGATGAAGGAAAAAATCCCTACCTGGTTGATCAAGGATCAAAGTTTTTCTCCACGCGCCAAGAACAGGTGATGCGCAGATTTCAAGGGAGGAACGTTGGGAACTCCAAGGATGAGCAGAAAACTCCAGAACAGGCACACCACAAGTCTTGGGAAGGAGGGACTCCAGGTGAACCAGAGAGAAGAAATAAATCCATCTGAGAAGAATAAAAAGATACTCTAGTGGGAGGTATATAGAGGAGATCCTAAAATTACAGGATATGGAATTTTGAACGCCTAGAAAGTCAGATCGCGGTTTCCTATGCGGGTGGGTAGTTACACATGATGATCTTAAGGTGTTATTTAATGGCACCCATTGGGGTTGTTTCTTGGGATTTTTAGGAATTAATTATGGGCTTTAAATGGATTTAAAAAGGGTAAAAAAATTAATTTACGCGAAAAATTTACATTGCGGGAGCGGGACTAGAAAAAGAAAACTGAGTGCTGGGTGAGGACATGGTGCCACTATTTTGGTGGATTCTTATTTTGGAAAAGTAATGGCAAGGGGGGTCTAGCCCATAACATCAAATACCTGTCAAAATATTCCCTCCCTCAATAATTAATACCAGACCTAATGAAAAGAGGGGCCCGAACAACCGCCTCGAAAGATACCTCTCAGGAGTAGTTCTCATTGTCACAAAGGAACGACCCCTTCCTCATATATCCACTGAACAATCACAATCATACCACTCCTCTCCCCCATTCAACCCTGCAAAACAAAATATTAAACCGTCCGGTCATATGGTGAGGGGTTTCCCTTCTTCCATGTTAAGATACAATCTGCTTTGGGCGGCACTGACTCACCCGCACGGGTTTAGGTGCATCCTCTTTAGTGCGTATTGACTAGGGATCAGGTCCTCCCTTCCCACATTTCAGGACTCTTCACACACATTCAAAGAAAAAGAAAACCTCACATTGCATAATTAACATGGTAAAGGGTTCTATCAACCAAGTATAAACAGAACAGAACAAAACTCTAAACAGCTTTGGGTACTGGGCATGCATCTGTGTCCTTCATCCTCATGTACTTTCCTCAAGCCCATCGTGTCTCCACAACACACGAACGAATGGAATGGTTCATCCATGAAGAACCTTCTCTTCACGACCTTCGATCATCACTGGTCGCTACATAAATGGTGCATCGTCTCCGATATCTATATCTCCCCAGTCAAGGAAGTGTGAATCATCATTCAGGTACTGACGGAGCTGGGACACATGGAATAGATCGTGCACCCTTTGTAGCTGTGGTGGGAATTCCAACTGATAAGCCACCCCGCCGACCCACTACAGCACTTTTAAGGGTTCGATGAACCTTGGAGAAATCTTAATCCCCCTTCCAAACCATTGTTGTCCACGATGAGGGGAGACCTTCAAGAACACGTGGTCCCCGACCACGAACTCCAAGGGTATCCTCCTGTTATCGGCATATGACTTCTGTCGGTCTTGAGCTGCCTTCATCCTCTCCCGTATAAGCTGAACCTTCTCCGTCATGCTCTACACCACCTCTAGGCCAAGAAAACTTGTTTCCCCAACCTCAGTCCAGCACAGGGGTGAGAGACATGGACTTCTGTAAAAGGCTTCGAACAGAGCCATGCCAATGGTAGAGTGATAGCTATTATTGTAGGCAAACTCTACCAGAGGCAAGTGTCACACTCATGATCCCCCAAAATCCAGAATACATGCCCGTAGCAAATCCTCCAAAGTCTGGATGGTGCGCTCCGTCTGTCCATCTGTCTGGGGATGGAAAGCAGTGCTAAGATGTAGCTGGGTGCCGAAAGCATGTTGGAATCCTCTCCAGACTCGTGAGGTAAACCGTGCATCCCTATCTGAGACCATGGACCTCGAAACTCCGTGTAACAGTACCCCCTCAACCACATACCTTCGTACTAAGGCATCCACTGCACCCGACCCCTTGATCGCCAAAAAGTGAGCCGATTTCTTCTACCGGTCGACCACTACCCAGATAGCGTCGCAGCCTCCTTGAACCCTGGGTAGCCCCATGAAGATGTCCATCGAGATTTCGTCCCACTTCCACTTGGGGAAATATAAAGGTTGCAACAGACCGCCTGGAAAACGGTGTTCAGCCTCCACCTGCTGACACACTAGGCATCTGGCCACAAACTCTGCCACCAGATGCTTTACCCTGGGCCACCATAACTGTCTCCTCAGACCCTGATACCTCTTGGAAACTCCCAGGTCTACCACTAGGGGGTGAGTTGAGGAAATCACCAAGAACTCTCTCGCGCATCGCCTCTGGAACAAACAGCTTTACTTGATAAAGCACCCGATTCTGACCATCCTCTGTCCACCCTTCTGGAGCATCCCCACATGGCACTACATCAACACACATCCGAGGTCTTTCCCTGAAGCATCCCGGAACACCTCATATGCTGCCCCTTATTCTAGAAACCTCAGCACTGCGGAACTTACCAACATCTCTTTTAGATAACTGAAGGCCGCCTCGCACTTCCCATTCCACATGAAAGCCTGGTCCTTCATAGTCAAGGCTGTCAAAGGTGCCGCAAATTGGGAGAAGTTGGGCACGAACCTACGATAGTAACTTGCCAGCCCAAGGAAACTACGAACCTATGCCACATTCTTGGGTGATTCCCAAGAAACAACCACCTCGACCTTCGATGGGTCCACCCCTATTGCCTTCTTAGACACTAATTTCCCAAGGAAATGCACTTCTCGTGTCTAGAACATTCACTTGGACAGCTTCCCATAGAGCTGGTGCTGTCGGAGGTCCTCTAAAAACATTCTCAGATGATCAACGTGATACTCCTTTGATCATGAGTGGATTAGTATGTAGTCAATAAACACGACTACGAACCGGTCCAGATATTTTCAAAAGATGGAGTTCATGATCCCCATGAACACACCTGGTGACTTCGTAATGCCGAACAACATGAATACAAACTCAAAGTACCCATACCTGCACCTGAAGGAATTATTCAAGATGTCACCCTCCTTCACCCTCAACTGGTGATATCCTAATCGTAGGTCTATCTTGGAGAACCATCCCGCCCCCATCAACTGGTCAAAGAGATTGTCTATCCTCAGAAGAGGGTAGAAATTTTTGACCGTTACCTGGTTCAGTGTCCTGTAGTCCATGCACAGCCATAGACCACCATCCTCCTTCTTTGTGAACAAGACTGGAGAAACCTATGGCGATGCACTTGGTCGAACAAAACCCTTCTTCATTAGATCATCAATATGAATCCGAAACTCCCATAACTCAGAAGGTTCCATACGGTAGGGGGCCATCGAAATTTGACGGGCACTAGGTTGCAAGTCTATCCCGAAATCAACATCACGTCTCGGGGGTAGAGTTGACACCTCTTCAGGGAAAACGTCCATAGACTCACTGACAATCCCTGGGACTTCCACCATCTCTGCATCCATCGACTCCACTGATAGTTCAACCAACAAGGAAAGAAGGGGTTCCTCTCTCCTGTAGCTCTTCTGGCCACCCCGCTCGCCGATAAAAGTTACACGTCGGCCTCCCAAGTCTGAAAACATGACCCTTCCTCGAAAGAAATAAATGATGGAACATACAGATAATAACCAATAAATGCCTAGGATGACATTGTGTGGCTATATCTGCAATAGCAGAAGATCCGTGATTTACTGATGTGGCCCTATCATCAGTTTGCATCCTCAAAAAACATACAACATGTCAGTCTGGCCTCCGACTGGTGTACTCAAACCCAGGGGAACTGGAAGTCTCTCGGCATCTAGACTTAGAGAACGGGCAAGACTATGGGTAAAAAAGGAGTGTGAATCTCCTGTATCGAACAAGGCATAAGCAAGGGTACTAAACAAGATGATCGTACCTCGAACAACCTCTGGCCCTACTGGAACTGCTGCCTCTGCGGCATGCAACTGTCCACACCCAGCTCTTCTTCCTCTCGGATGTCGGACACCTCAACGACCAGACCCTGGTCGAGGTCCCTAAGGGGCACCCTGAGGTCAGCCTCCCCTTACAATGTCTTCCCTTGGAGGAGCGTGAGCTCGCTGTCCCTACTGATGCTGAAAGGGCCCCGTTGGAAACTGCTGTTGCTGAGGTGGGTGCTGAACCTGCCCACCCCCACTGAACTATACTCTATCTGGGCAGTGATTCTGAAGGTTCCCATGGCTTCCACAGATGAAGAATCTTGGACCTGGGCCTGAAAGGAAAGGGCGATCTTCAAGAGATCGGAACTGGAACTGCTGAGGCCTTCTCCCTGCTGGTCATAACCTAGAGGGTCCAGATGCTAGAGGCCTGCTGCTGATGGCCATCCCCTTCGACGAGCCCAACTATATTCCCTCTCGTGATACACCTCCCAATGTGGCATCCTTTCCACCACTTTAGACTTTTTTTGGACCTCCATGTAGGTCTGTAGGGTGAAGGGAGTAACAACATACTGGAGAGAAGGTCGAAGCACCTCCTCCAAATGTCTCGCCCAAGACTCCTCATCCGGAAAGAGGTCTGGAGCAAAGCAGAGGAGATCCTTGAACTTGATCCCCAACTCTATTTCTGACATGCTACCCTGTTGTAGGGAGAATATCTACCGCCTCTTCTCAGACTTCATCGTGGAAGAGAGGAATTCCACCCGAAACTCCTTCTCAAAATCATTCCATATCACCTCACCCTCCCTCTTCTCCCCAAGGTAAAGCATCCACCACTAACGCGCCGCTCCCTGCATCTAGCTCACAGCCAAAGGAATCCAATATTTCGCCGGAGCCTAGATCAAGTTGAAAGATATCACCAGCTCCTCTAGCCAGCACTCTGTCTCTACGTTAGAGATGCTTCCCTCAATCTTCCCGAGGGTCTACTGCTGAAAGTCACGAAGCATCTTCTGCCACTGATCATACTCTACTTCTCGGTCCGTCCTCTGCCGATCGGCCAAGTCAACCTCTTGGGCCTTGATCACCCACACTACTCATGGTTGTCTCCCAGATGCCATAGCTACAAGGTAAACAAGTAATGCCTAAGCCTGAGTAGCACATAATATTGTTCTTAAATTTCCTTAGACTTCTTATTCATTTTAAATCCCCAAAACACCCATGAAACACAGGAACACAAGTTATTATGATGCATGTACTTTTCTTAGGGTATCTACCCTGTAATCAGTGTATCTTTACTTGGTCGTTCGGTAGGTCCATATTCCTTGCATCGGATCACGGGGGGACCTAAAATCTCGTGTTCTAGCTGGTCTTCCCGGGCCTATTTCACGCATTAAGATCACCCAAAACAACTGCCCTACCATACCATGCAATCCTCACTATGCCTAATCCTAGACTCCATCCTATCTCTCAACCTCACTCCTCTGATACCATTCTGTCGCGACCCGCCTTCACCAAAAGGAGAGAAGGGACATCAGATTTCTGTACCCTTTTATCTTTAAGTTGAAGGAAAGATAATGACCCCCGAGACCCGCCTTCGATAGGTCCCGGAGTGGATACCAGCACCTAGGGTATAGAATCACACAGAAGATGGAAGTAATTACCCTTTTTTTCTTTATAGGACCGGGAGATAAGATATAAACTCCAAAAACACCAAATCTTAAAGTAAAGGTAAAGCCGAAAGTAAACCATTCCCATATGCATGTTCAAAAGTAAGAGATACAAGCTGCAAGAACTCCAGAGGTAAAGTACCAAGAAAAGTAAAATGACAACAGAAACTGCCCCAAGGTCTGAGCTAGTATGGTCCCTCACTATCCCTGAAGTCCTCCTGGAACCATGAAAGCAGTTTTTTATACATAGAGTTAGCATACAAGTATACTCTGTTGGGAAAACCAAACACTCTCGTGCACATGTGAGGAGGCATCGTAACGCCCCATGAAATAGGAGAGAACCAAAGCACCTAGCAAGGAAAACTATCCACCCAAGCCTCAATAAGGAACACACTCCAAATAACGCAAGTTAGTAATTTATAGTAAAAGAACATCGATATTTGGGTACCCCGCACCACTTTCTCACTGGTTATTGAAGACATCCTATGCATCCAACCAATCCCGCCATTCTCACCGCAGTCCCACTGCCACACCCCACCCGCACACACCTGTTCCACAACCACACATCCCGCCCACAGAAAACTGGGACACAACCGCCATCCCGCCCGCAAACACCTGGGCCACAACCACCACGCATAACCCCACCCGCAAACAACTGGGTCTGAACAATTACTTGCACACCCGAAGACAGCTGGGCCTCATCCCAAAGACACTTGGGAAAACAACCTGCCCGCAAACACTTGGGCCAACCACCACAACTACCCTACCCAAATATTCTTGGGCTAATAATGGAATTCATGCCATCAAAGCTTGCCTGAAAAGTCTTGGTCTATTCAGGAAATGGAGTAGAAAAAGAGCTATTAACCATCCACTTATAAGAGTGTTGAAAAAAACACCCTACCCCATGGAATGGGGGTGTTCAGCACTAAGTGCTCAACTTGGGTGGGGCACGAATGAGAAACGTAAGAACTAATATATATATATATATATATATATATATATATAGGAAACAAGCACTCATCCATACCTAGGGTTTTCAAGGCCAACCTAAGCACAATCACACTCATCACTATTCATAGAAAGCACACTACTCACGGCCGAGTCACAACTCATTACCTAAATCCAATTACCCATTTAAATCATTATTTTTTTTCATGTTCAATCAATCCCATTTAGGTGAATTCTACACTACTGGGAAAATAACAGGCATAACCACAATCCAGGAAAAAAGAAATAGCCAAACAACAATTTAAGCATTCACACCCGTTTCTCTTGTGAAGTCACAACAACAAAGGGATAAGTGAGATCCCTCAAAGTAATGGAACCAAAGAAGGCTTCAAGATACAACCCCACATCCCAAAAACCATGAACCAATGATATGTCAACAGTAGAGGATTCCACCCAAATTCGTATCACAAGCAGAGAAACCACACAATTTCATACTCACAACCAAAAGGATCCCATCCTCACCCACATCACCCCCTAGTAAAATCAAACAGAACAACACACCTACTACCAAAACAGAGTAGGAAACTTCCAGGTTCAAGCACATCATTCAATGTTTTCTTCTTTCTACTGGTTAGCCCGGGTGACCACATAGGGATTTATGTTTACTGGGTATCCATTTAATCCACAAAGTTTAAGTGATTAACCAATTTCTAGGTTATAGTCGTTTAATAATCATATAAGGAAAGGTTTCATTAGTGTGGAAGGAATGAACACCAACAACCATGATTTTCAGTGAGCATATCCCAACAGTTCACAACTTAAGCATGAAGGAAGAGATGAAAAACAGAACAACAACACATTGTTCATACCCCTTCCCTCCATTCTTTGAAGTCTGTTTGTTATTTTCATTAAGGTTTGGTTTCACCCACTTCTATAGAAACAACAGCATACCCAATCCACATGATACATATAAAGGAGAGACTAAGGAAAAAAAATCCCTACCTGGTTGATCAAGGACCGGAGTTTTTCTCCACGGGCTAAGAACAATGGATGTGCGGCTTTCAGGAGAGGAACGTCAGGAACTCCATGAATGAGCAGACAACTCCAGCACAGGCGCACCACAAGTATCAGGAAGGAGGGACTCCAGGAATACCAGGGAGAAGAAAGAAATCCAGCCGAGAAGAAAAAAATAAACTCTAGTGGGAGGTATAAAGAGGAGATCCTACAGTTACGGGATATGGAATTTTGAATGCCTGGAAAGTTGGATCGCGGTTTCCTCCGCGGGTGGGTAGTTACACACGATGATATTAAGGTGTTATTTAATACCCCCCCAGCGGGGAGGTTTCTCAGGATTTTAGGAATTAATTATGGGCATTAAATAGCTTTAAAAAGTGTAAAAGAATTAATTTACGTCAAAAATTTACATTGCGGGAGCGGGACTGGAAAAAGAAAACAGAGGGCTGGGTGAGGACCCGGTGCCACAGTCATGGTGCCACCATGGCCAGTGCCACCTAGTCGGTGCCACTGTTTTGGTGGAGCCTTATTTTTTCAATGTAATGGAAAGGGGGGTCTGGGCCATTACAATGTTATATATATATATAATATTAAAAAGCTAATTATGAAAAATGAAGACATAAATTGAGGTTAAGATAGAGGAATCACAACCCAAATAAAATTGGGTTTTTTTAGAGAGATCACATGGTATATTTCTAGAATATTTATGCACTTTTAATTATCATAGTTAAGAATCAAATTAAAACCATTAATTAATTGATTCATAACCATTTTCATCTTTATTTGATGTACTATAAATATATTTTTTCATTTACACCCATTTTAATAATATATAATGTTTATTTGTTTTTGTTTTGAGGATGTTCATTTCATAGTTCGAGGAGTTGGATCACTTGAATATTACTATGGATATTAATATAAATTGGAACTTAAAATCCTGAAGAAAATTGAAATGATAATCATGCCTTTATATCAATTTTAATGGACTAATATGACGATATGTGCTCTTGAATATAGATGAGTCATTTATTAAAAATGCCAGTATTATATGGTTAGTATATATTGGTGGTTTTACCAATTATCACAAATGGGTTAAGTTTTATTTAATATTTTCACAATATATTCATTAGAGGTTGAGAAAAAATATATAAGGTACATTTCTAGGTAATTTTAAACCATTATAATTTAATTTAAACCTTCCATGAAGCCGGTAATGGAAAACAGGAAAACATCATCCATGAAAGTGGTAAACCATCATAATATTGACAATGGTTTCATTTTTCAGAATTATAATAGAATATTAAATGACAGAAGTTAGATATTATCTAATAAAAATAAAATTTAATCATGTAAATGATACTGGATTAATTATTCCATGATGGATGAGGGATATGAGGAGAAGTTAGGGGATGAAAAGAATATAAAAGTGGTGGTTTAATAATATTAGTTGATGAATGTTGTATCCACGAAAAAATAAATAATTCACATGGAAATATTATTTTGACTAGACCAGAAGAAATAAGAAGTGGGTTAGAGGTTTGGGATAATAAATTTTCATAAATATTTTGATCTAAAAATATCAATATATTATAGGATAAGGGGATGTGATGGGTTGTATTTATAAGGGGAGTATAAGGGCGTTTTTTGAAAATTATATTCATTTTTTCATTATTATAGATCATGAATGACAATATTTTTAATTCATGTGACTATATATAATAAATAATACATTTACTTCAGGCTAATGGGTTCTTACATCATCCTTTTTTCAATTATTTATGTATTTTTTTATAATGTTAAATATTATATTTTACCGTCTTTCAATAATCACTATAAATTCATCAATTTTATATATAAACCAACAAAAATTCACTATAGAGATTTTTAAACATTTATATTACAAAAATGAACTGCATTTTTTGAAAATTATGTCATATATATAACAAATGTTATTTTTGAAATTATATTATATTTTTTAAATACTAGTTTTAATATTATTATAATTTTTTAGCTCTTTGAAAAATTACTTATAGAATCATAAAATAATATTATCATTATAATATATCTAAATATTATTTAATAATTCAAATTTATGAAAATAGAAATTCTTTTATATTATTATATTTATTATAAAATTTTAATAAAGAATATATGGTGTTCCAAAAATCAATAACATATTTTATAAATTTTTTTTTCATTTATTTACAATTATCCTGATATAAATATGGAATATTTTCAATTTTTAAGTTAATGAATATTTTTTACACTCTAATAAATGTGTATAATAATCTTACAAACATGTTTTTATTCCTAAAATTCATATTCAAATTGTCTTATTACTAATACAATGGTTATTTTTGGAACACATATAAAAGATCCATAACTAAAATAAATACCTCAAATTCCATTAATTCTTCATTCACTTTTATTTCATAAAATGTTTATTTATTTTCATTTATATGATGAATATTTTATTATTAATATTTCATTTCATGTAAACATTGTTTTTCATGAGTGCAATAATTCTAGTGGATCAGGAAGATGAAATTTTCTATCTCTAATTATCAAATTTTCTATTTTTTATTGCACTATATTATTATTATTTCTTATGGAAATTTTTATATTCATGATTTAAATTTAAAATTCTTTTTAAAAATGATCTTTTCTATTATTTGGTGATGGGTTTTTATATAATAAATCATTACTAAGCATGGAATAATTAAATAATTATAAGAGAAATTCCATCAATAGAATTAATGTTCATTAAATTTTTCATTTTCAACAAGGTGGATCCATTCATAATGAATTATTCATTACATATATCATTTCCAATATTTATTTTATCACAATATATGATATAGGTAAATGTATTATTCAGATTCAATTTGGTATCATGGCATAATTTACATATACCGCTACCATCCCCTAAAATATAGTCTACAATAATGTCCTAAGTTATAATAAATTATCAACATATTCAATGACTTTTCTATGAAAAATTATAACTAATCATCACATACTTTTCCACAAATAATCATAAATAATATCACAAAAACATTATGTATGATATAGTTCCTATGGATATCATAGTTCATAATAATTTTATTTCACTATTTGTAATGTAGTCATGGGATATAATTGTTAGTTTCAACTTGTTGTAATTTCTTATACACATTTATGTTATTATTGTCAATATTTCACAAAATACAAATGATATTCTCATTACTTATGTATCATGTCTGTCATTCACTAGATAAAACATTCTACAACATACTTTTAATGAGTTAAAATTTCCACCCTTACACAATACTTATTTAATTCAAACATCTTGTTGATTTTATTACCTATTATTTATTTATCATGTGATAATTCAGATAAAATGATTTAAATCCTCTAAATAAGACTCACATAGCCTCATTTAATTTCTATTCACAAACAATCTTACCCATGGCTCAATATTAATATATCATATAAGTATTTTTTTATTTTTTTAATAATATAATGGAATATAATGTTTTTCATTTATTACTTCAACATGAATTTTATGAATAACTTTTGAAAACCCATGAAAAAATTATCAAAAAACAAACAAGGTTGATGAATTAGTTCAAATAGAGTATCATTCCTTTTTCAGTGGTATAACACAATTTTCTCTTGGGAGATTCCCATATATATATTAGTTATTTCTTTTTCCTATATTTTTCATTAAAATATAATCTCTTATAAATTCTATGATTTATCTTTAAAATTATATTATATTTGGTCAATTTACTTGATTCTTGATTTTTAATCAATTTTTTGTTCATTCCTTGTGATACACCTTATCACCTAATATGAATTCAATCATAGTTTATGTTTCCCCTATTTCATGAATTTCAATGTTTCTGTTTCATTTAAAACATCCTAATCCCACAGTATGGTAGTTCATTGTCATTAAATATGATATACATATTATAGTCCATTATAATTTTAGATTCCAAATCAGTGATAATAATATCCTACAATAATTAATTGTGATAAAAAACAACAATATTTTGAATATTAATTTATTTATAAAAAATTTAATTCTTATATATACATGTATATATTGATTCATGTGATTTGACTCAATAAAACATCCTTATATACTATAGTATTCAATCCATTATATGGATGATTTAATTATTTTTAAAACATAAGATTAAAACCATAAATGTATTTATAATGTGATTTAATGTTACCCTCCATATATTAACCATCCCTCAATGTACATGAGACTCTCACATACACTACATGGTATTTATATTACAATTTTTACATAATAATCAATATGTATAATAGTGATTTTATATCTTCCATTTTACAAATTACATCCTTTAAATAGGTTCTCCATAGAATGATTATATTTATATGAATTCCATAAAGTAACCATGTTTATTATATCATTATATGTGATATTCAGTCATCTTATTCATAAATCTTTAGGCATGATCAAGTTTAATATTCATATATTTAGTGTGGTTTCTTTCTCTATATATACCATATATAAAAATATCATTCGCTGTATCACTTATTTATACCATCCATGTTTCGTTATATGATTTCAATTGTTGAAACCCACTCTTTTTTTCAATTTATTTTATCTTGGATTAATCCTATTTGGGTTTTGGATTTGATACCCTATATAACCATGCCTAAATATTTAGTTGTTTTTATAGATCCCTTTTCTCTATTGTTTACATTTCATGTGATCTATGCCATTAATGTGATGATTCCCTTTTATGGAGTTTAATTAGTTCTCCAGTCAGCCATACATTTAATGGTAATGATGATTTTATATTATGGTTTATAATTTATAAATATATGTTTTCATTCATTTAAACTTCATTAGATAGGAAATTATTTAGTACTTATCTCTAATTTCAGTGGAGATGATTTCCACCAAGATAACCTTATCGATGTTGGTCATTTGTTTAACATTCCTTTGTTAAATTGATCATTTTAATGAATTTATAATAGTAATAAATCAAGTGGAACATCATTATTTTCTATAGAAATTATCTTTACCATGTGTTTTTAAAGTCACTTTTTAGGGGTAAATCCCACCATTGTGCAATTCATAAGGTAGTGATCACTATCAAATATCCTTTTGTTTTGGCACAAATTTACTCACACTAATTTATTAATGATGTACTTTTTTCATTATTGGATTCTCTTTGAAAAGTTATTTCTTATTTAACATGAGCCCATAAGAGACATAATATACAGATCACCATTACTGATTAATTACCAAATCAATGTCCATTATTAATGGTATATCTCACTTATTTAGGTAACCTATAAATTTTATTTTATCTAGAATGGGGGTTAATCTAGAATGGTATTTAGTTATTAAAATCATGGTTTCTCTAGACATAAACTTTCACAAATAATAACTATTCAAACTAGTATTTAATATAGAAACTTCATACCTTTATTGGTAATTATTTGTATTATCTTCAGATATGTGCTCTAATTAGCAACAACTAGTATAATGCTTCAGTGATCATGTTCTTTATTTGTCATATAGTGGTGGATTTCTCTCATGTGATGGTGGTGTGTTATCATAGGTTTTATTTTTTGATTAATTTATTTTGGGAGGAACATGGAATATCAGGTTTTGGTGTCACATATTTTTCCTATATTATATTAAAATGTATTTAAAAAAAATATAACAAAAACAAAATCCATTGGGTATAAAAAACAACACAATAAGAGTTAATTATTTACTGGTGTCATAATTTCTCCCTAACTGATAAAAACTCTAAATAAGTATATTCATTAATTTTTATATAGATTAATTATATAATTATTGTTTTTAGTTATTTATATAATTAGATATTGAATACTCACTTATCTATGAATCTCGTAACTAATTATTTTATAAAACATGAGTGATGTCTCGATATAGTAAACATGATTATTAGCTAGTAATCCCATGTTTATAATTACAAAACATTGTTTATTTTACTTCAAATATATTTTCCCATTGTTTTCAAATTTCAAACGAAACACTATTTAGACCCATAAATTCACCTTGTGTTCATTAACAAAGTGCCCTATAAACATGTTATCAAATTATGAATAAATACATATATTATGGTAAGTATACCATCTTCATCCTATACTATACACAATCTCTTTAATACCTCTTTACATGTAATTTAATATTAAACAATATATATCGAGACTTGACCACTTTATGGGAATGGATTTTATCCTTATAGAATAAATCCCCCTCATAACCTTAATGGAAGAATAAAAAATTTCCTTTCAAAACACACACACACACATATATATATTGTTAATACAAAAATTAATGGATATAAATATATATATAAGAACCTTAGATTATTAATTTGTTGAAACTTCATACATAGCCACCCCCTTTACACATTTACCTTCTTTATAATAAAATCAATTAAAATATTGAAGTTCAATTGGATGAATGTTATGTAGTCTACACATCTTCATAAGAGGTTTTTAATCTAGCATACCTATGTCAATAATTTTACTTATGTCCTTCAGGATTATTTATTTTCATTTAATGAGTGAGTAATCCATATTCTTATCTTTAAATATACCTTTTGGTATTCCATGAAATTAATTTTACATATTTATCCTTCAATGATTATTATTATTTATACCTCTCTATTACTCACACAATAATAATGGTAAAGGAGTATCATCATTTGAAGAAAAAATTATTCTACTATTAAAAATTAGATATGCATTTACTATATATGTATTTAATGTTACATCATTTAAACTATCAATAAAAACCATCACTAGTCAGGATATAAACTCCATTAAGGATATTATTTATTTTTCCTATAATTATATATGTACTTGATCATCAATTAATTTGAATACTTTTTCTTCTAATAAATATAGGCTATATTTTATAATGGATATTGGACTTTATTTTTCTCCCAAATATTCTCTCATATGTCATTTATTGCATAAAATTAAAAAACCTTTCTTAATATTGGGTTAAGAATGGTAGTTCAAAATTCTATATATGTTTTCTAATTAAAATACAATTTCTATTTTTCTTTGATATAGATTTTTTCAAATAAAATGTGATAGAAGTATATCCACAATTGTTTATATAATTAGTAAATAAAATTTTTAATTATTATTTTATGTAATAGGAAAAACTTGTGTTCTTATAAATTATGGAACATTAAATAACATTGTATAAATATATTTTAAAATATAAATTAGGAAAAATGATGAATATAGAAAACTAAGGCATTGATACAAGTTATTGTGGGTATGGGAATACAATGAGGAAACATAAAGGTGGGGAGAATCTAGATACATATCACATTATAAAATATTTAATTCTATTTATTATATATCCATCGCACCCCATTTTAATATTTATCACTAATCATAAATATCAAAATTTATAATCACTAGTATATTTTAGCCACTCCCATGGTATCTATAATTTTTAGTAATGAAAGAAAAACCTATATAAAATTGATCATATAATATTTATAGAATTTTCCCAATGTGGGATGCATCAAATGTGTTAGGAAGATCAATACTTATTTGATAGTTAAACTAAATATTTTTTATAAATAATAAGTATACCTTCAAAGGATCATAAAAATAATTTATAATCACATATACAATTGGACACTATCGTTAGAAAATAATATCATAGTAACCCTCATAATTATACTAATATTGAAATAAGTTTATGAAATATGTCAACAGTGGATTGATTCTCCCTTGTCACTCCTCTATAAATCTCTATACTAACCTCTCTATACAAGGGTAAACCACTTTTTTCATACTCTTAATCTACATACTAAAGGAAATAATATATTTAACTATCTCTCCAATTATTTATAACTCCTTAGAACCGCTCAAATTATCTACATAACATGATGCTTAGGTTAAGAAAAATGTGTTTGTGTGGGTTTGTATGTATGTTTTTGTAACATCCCAACCTGAACAACCGTGTACGATCCATAATTCCAAATTACCTCAGGCACACCACCCTAAATTATAGAGCTTATTTACTAGATATGAGGATCTCAATTTAAAAAATGGGGAGAATATGACTTCCATAAGAGTGTACAAAATAGATAAATGACCAATATAAAAAACAAAAAATAATATGAGTTAATATAGAAAATTTTACCAAATATTGTATACAAATAAATTAATTCTGCAGTGATAATATAAACCTTAATCATAAAAAACATATAGATAAACAAGCAAATTTTGAGGTGCTCCAATGTCCATCCTAGTCCACCACTAACTCTATACTCCACTGGTCAACTATCCATAGTAGGGCCCTTGTCCTTCACTGAAACACTCATGAAATCTATAGGTTTGTCAAAATTATGGAGTAAGGTGTGAGTAAAAGACTTAGTAGGACACCACCAATGGACCTTAACATGACTACGTAGTGTATACTAGTTCATTCAAAAAACATAAATAAGGTATATATATAAAATTATTTCAAACTAGTATTAAGTGCATGTCGTATTATCAAGGACTACATCCTCCTACATTAGAACCATGCCTGTAGAAACATTGATAACTAGCATGACACATCCACTTAGTGGAATATCCCAGAAACATGTGTAGAACTTTCCCACTAGAAAGGATATCTAATGTACATATTTAACACTATTTAACACATCAATCTCAGTTGATAAATAAAAATTATACGACACATCTTGCTAGATAGAATATCACATGTACATGTCAAACATTGTTTAACACATTCCATGAAAGTTAATACTACTGAACATGAACGAATTATTTCATATTATCCAACATGTTAGCTTCTCACATGTCGTCCAACACATCTCATGTCTCATACGATGTCCATTTTTGAACAAAATGTGGTTCACATCTCACTTACCGACTAAATAGGAAAACATGAATGCTCACTAAAGACGACAGAATAACATAATATACAATACAAATAACACATGAAAAAACAACATCCGAATAGAACTATATCATGTCGAAACTTTAGTATATGGATTATAGTTAATAGATATGTAAGAAATGTAAAGAACTGGTCAAAGTTACCAACACATATACATAGTGTGATCAAGAATAAAATATATGTCTTGCGGGATATACACAGAGACCTTGAAATCATTCCCAAAACCCATAATAAAATGTGCACTAAATTTAAGGTATTATTTGATTTGGTATAGTGGTGATTGATGATAACAGTTAACATGTGAGTTTTAATTACACAAATTAATCCTCACTAGCTTTGAAAATGAATATATATTTAAAATTATACTCATTAAAGTTATCAAATGTATCTTACACCACATCAATCTGATCAATATCATATTATATATTAAAGTGATATATTTAGAAAATTAATAAATTAAATAAAAAATTAATAATAAAGTGGGAGAAGAGTGACATGTGTCAGAAGGGGGAGAGTGATGTGAGGTAAGAGGTTAATTATCACACACACTTCCTATATCCAAATTTCATTTTTATATTTTTCATTTTCCTTTTTTAATTTTATTTAATAAAAATTATAAAAATTATTATATTTCCATGTGTGTTGATATAAAACAATCCCCCCCGCTAATATACATGCTCTACTTCCAATATTTTAAATTATTATATCTAATAACTTTGTTCCTTTCTCTATCATATTTGAGCCATATATATATATAAATGCATTATTTTTATATTCACACCAATATATCAACCCATATATATATATATATATATATATACATCTACACACACACACATATATATATATATGAAAATACATACATATATATTTCTCCCAGATATATGTATATATTAAATATACATTAAAATATTATTTTTCTAAATAAATAATATTTAAAATAATAAAAACAATTAATAATATTTAATATATATCTCTCATCATTTCAACTATTAAAAATTTAAATATAACTTCCAATAAATATTGACAATTTTATTACCCATACAATTACATTTATGTGGCACAAGTAATAATATCTCAATTATTACATAACCACCTAATAAATAATGACCTATAGTGAAACATTCACTCATCCATTAAGAGAATTAAAAATTATCAAATAAACCATGTGTATTTCTATTTTATTTCGTTGAAATAAATAATAATTAAATAATTATTATAAACCTTTCTCATGCCATAATGGAATACCCAATTCTTACCTGGGTTGTGTAAGCCCTAAGGTAAAACCAACATTCTAGATTTACTTGTGGTCTCAAATTTCCCATCACGAACATAGTTAAAGTGATATTCAATTATTTCTTAAAAATTACGAAAAAATGATATAATCTATTATATATTTGTATTATACCATCATAGAGGCTATCTAGGGCATAGAATCTGATACTATCATAGTTCTTAAATCTGAAAATATTCCATGGAATATTCCATGGTGTTAACTAGTTTTTTTCCCTTAAATAATGCCTTAAATAGTTTATTAAGTTATTTTTATTAAAAATTTACATTTTCACATAAAAATACACATAATTTATTAACAAATAGTGATTTAATTTTCATTAAAAAAAGGAGATATTACAATTTTATACATCTAATGACATCTTATCCTCAATATGTATCTCTAATGGTCTTGTATGAACAAATCTGGCCATTGAGGTCAGACATCATACTCCTACTCCCGTATCTCTGATTCATTATTGATATAATTGAGATAAAATTAGATACATAAATTGTACTTATCCAGTTTATGAGATCACAAAATGTTTTCTAGGGAGTATACCCTCAACCGAAAGTATTCTCTTATTGGCACTAACACTTATCTTTATCCATAAAAATTAGTCCCGTTCATCCTATATATACTAACACCACATCATGCTCAGTTCATCTTTTTAATAATTATAAATAAGTATCATATCTACATGGAAACATATATATATCATAAAAAGAGAAATTATATCTTGAATAGACATAATAATACAATGAATATAACACAAAACCCAATATACAACACAAAAATTGCTATATATATGGCATGTGACCAACATTCTTAGTCATGATGCCTAAACAAACCCAAAATCTCCTAAATCACATATCAATCTCATGTGCATCAATAATGGTAATTTAATAAAATATAATAGAAAAACATAATTTCCCCAATTTTATGGATACTCAAAGGTCCGAAATATTGTGATTTCAAATAACTATCATAGATCCTCTTCTCGAGTCCCAACAATATTATCTATTATCTACATTGTCCCAAAATTAATGCTTTGAAACCATTTTTTAACATCCTCACCAGAATCATCTAGTATATACAATTATTACACAAAAACTTATGCACACCTCGATATACGTAGAATATTTCTGACTTTAAATGATGGGATCTAGTGAATCTAGAGGGGGACTGTACCCTCTATCAAAGTTCATAGATGAAGTAAATATTAAAAATAATAACCAAAATAAGCATTTATAGAACATGTGGTAATTGAAATATGAAATGATATACTAATTATTGTATTATAAAGTTAAAATAAAAATAAGGGTAATTAAAATAAGTAAATAAACAAATAAATTAAGTGGTCCTCTAGAGTCCTTAAATTTCAAAAACCATATATGTACACCTATGATTTTCTATATACCCCAAGACTCATTCACTTAACCAAATCCCTCGTGAAAACTAGAGGTGCACTAAAATGGAAAGGTATGGTGTGAGTACGAGACTTAGTAAGACACCACCAATATAGTGGATAGCCAAATGTATGTGACACATCCTGTCAGATGGAATATACCATTTACAAGATGACTAATTTCTGACATAATCCACTCAAGTGGATACTCCCTGACATATTCCATGTTTCTCATGTCATCCAAAATGTTTTACATCCAAAATTGTTTCCAACATGTGTCATGTCTCACATGTCATCCTATGTAAAAGAAAATAATTATATCTCACATGAGAACCAAATAGGCCAAATCATCAAACTTTGTTATAGAAGACATAATAAAATCATATATAATATAAATAAATATGATATAATAACATCACATCAATACAGAAGTTTCATAATCATAGATAATCAATATGAAATCAATGCCATGCACATGTCAAAGACACACACACACACCACAAGTGATCAAGAATCAAACATTTGTCTCAGGGGTAATACATGAACACCATGAATTCATTATAATAACCTATAATAAAATATGTTCTAAATTCAAGGGTTTATGCCTAATATACAGTGGGAATTGATTATAGGGTTTTCCTTTTTAATATTAATTTCACTATTAATTCCTCACTACCATCCAAACAAATATTTTTTAAAGTATGTTCATATATATGAGCACAACAATGCAAACATCATGTTAATACAATCAATATAAAATAAGATATTTAAGTGATAAGTTTGGAAAATTTAATAACATATAAAAAAATAATTGACATAGGGAAAAGGGAGAGAGGCATGTGAGAGAGGAGTATGCTACGGGGGAAGAGCAGATCTCTCTTATACACTGCCTATCTCCCAATTTCCTTTTTATATATTTTATTTTCATTTTCTCATTTTATTTAATATATTTTATAAAATTTGTAATATGTCCATGTGAGGTGTATAAATTACCTCCTCCCTTACCATGTACATGCTCTACTTCCATCATTTTAAATGATTTTATTTTATTAGTTTTTATTTTTTATATCATAATTAACCTATGTATATATACACACACATTATATATGCAAAACTGTATGTATTTACACCCATATATATTTATCACAGATATATACACAAATTATATATACACACACCAATATTATTTTCCCAATTTAGTAATATTAATGATTACAATAATAATAATGACAATAGTTATTATTAAATATCACTCATCAGTTTCACCATTTTCCTTTTAAATACAACTACCTTTAAATTATTATAATTATATTAGGCACATAATTAAATTTTTGTTGTATAAGAAATAATATCACCATTATGGATCAAACTCATAGTAAATATTCCCCCTTTGTGAAATATCACTCATCAATAAGTGAATTCAATATTATTTACTTCCACATGGTTATTTTTGTTTTATGTCATCTACAAAAATTATAAAATTATTATTATTTCCCTAACACGGGATTTATCAAAACCCCCAATGTGAACAAAGGTTATGTCATTAATTGGGTGAAACCATCTTTCTGGATTTATTAGCATTCTCAAATTCTTCATCTGAGACATGATTAGGGAGATAAAATAATATTTCATTAAAATTGTTTACATTTTATATAATATATTAAATATTTTTATTCTATAGATGTCGAGATACTACATTCCCTGGAATCCCTTATTAACTCAGCTCATAACTCTAAAAACATTCCATATAAGGTTCCTAGATTTTTAATATGAATTTTACCTTATGTAAAGACTTTAAACTATTGGTTACTTAATTGTCAATGAAAAATTACATTTCCCCATAAAAATAGTTATATCATATTTACAAAGAGGGTTTTATTATCATTAAAAATTGAGGATATAATAATATTTAAATATGAATCACTTATATTACCTTAGGTGTGCCTATATATAGAACATGTAATTAATTAAAAAAACTATTATACATGATCCTAATATTCATACCATAAAACATCATCATTTTTTATGACCATTCTCCCCATGGATACATGTAGGTTTATTTAAATCATCCCTATAATTTTCGTCTCTAGGAATCAATGGTTTTCTTATTTATAAAATGTAACTCATATTCCTATTTGGTGGCATTCCAATAATATTCAATCATTATTTTACTCCATATATATATATATATAAATCCCTTTATAATCTCATTATACATTATAATTTTAACTCCCTTCAATTTTAGAATTTATATCCCATTAAATAAATCCTTTGTGTCCAATAGTTTGAGAAACATGAACCACCTTCCTAAAATGAATAATACCTTATTTTCTTATGGTATAATATAACAACATAAAATGGAATATATTACAAGATAACAATATTATACTTAATTTGTAAATTTATAAAAGGAATTATACAATAAGATAAAAAAATACTAAAATGTTGAAATTTAGAAGATCATGATTTTCTAATAAGATCATACCCCTGGTGACAACTATAGAAAATATAAAACACATTATAAATATGTTATACATCTTGAATTTATATATAATATGATGAAAGAATTTATATATACTTGTAATTCATTATGTAGGAATGTATCATGATAGTTACTTATATTTTCATTGGTTATATTATTGTTGGACATATGGTTTTTGGATACATGGATGATATATATTTTGTAATTTTGAATACTTGTATTTATTTAGTAAATTTTAGAGATGTAATTTTTAAAAAAAAAATATATAAATAATATGTCATAAATATTAATGGAATAATATAAAAAATAAATATAATTAATTAATAAATTATTATAAAAATTTGAATTTTTATTCGCTGATTATTATTATTGTTATTAATGACTGATTTGATGTCATTAAAAATGATCATCCTAAAACCCATGGATTGGAAAAATTGAATGTGTCGAAGATAATTAATTTATATCCTCACATGTTCTTAAAATTGTTGATTTCTAAAAAGGGTAATTATTCAAAGAATTGTTTTTTCAATGTGTTGTGTATTTTTAAATTAATAAATTAAATTGATCACTATTAATGTACTATTACAACAAAATTTATGGTTTAAATTTATGAAAAATATATTAATACTCATTTAATAAGAAATTATTATAGAATATTAATTGGGAAACTTAATGTTTAAAAATTAATTTTTATACAAATATAATTATATATATTTTATGATTTTATTTAAAATATAATTTTCTCGTATTTATAAATTTAAATATATTAAATTTTTTAAAATATTAAAATCATCTAGTTAAAATTTGGTAAGGTGAAAAAAAAATTTTGTCAAAAAAAATTCTTAATGAGCAAAAAATATAGTGACTACGGTAATGGAAAATTTTGGTAAAAGGGTTAAATTATGGTAAAAAGTCTTTAATATCTATATAATTATCCACAATTTTTTTGTATGAGGAAATCCATAATATTATTTGCTGTTTCTTCACTTTTCACCTACTTTCCTGGTAAAATTACACACCTTCACTTTAGGCAATGATTATATATAGAAAATTTACTCAAATACAACATATAAAAGAAACCCTCCCCACATTTTTCTAAATGTAACAACTAAGAGTTCATAAATGGTAATTATCTCTTGAAATATATGAGTATTATAATATAATATATATTATTATACATATAAAATAAGAAAAAAAAATTCTTCTGTAAATATTAATACTTTAATCAGCAAAGAAACCAATTAAGACTCCATACAATAAAAAGAGACAAAAAAATTTGAAAATTTTAAATTGAAAAATATGGACAACTCCAATCCTCTAGGATCATTTCTCCCACAAAAAGAACTATATAAAAAAATAAATATATTAATAAACTAATAATCATTATATAAAATAGAAATATCGAACATTGACAGTAGTTGAGTAGAATAATGAATGAAGGAAAGTATCGGTATTTATAGGGGTAATGTGACTATTGTAATAGTTATATGACCGTAATAATAACATCCTGACCATTAGTAAAACTAATATAACCGTTAGAATAGCAATCTGACTTGGAAATAATAAATTTAGATATAAATAATATTTATAATATTTAGTTGATCTAAATATAAATATTATAATGCAAAAAAATAATTATCATTATTAAAAGTATCAATCAAATTATAAGAACATTTTTTAAAAAAAATTATATTTTATAGAATTTTATAGAAATCATAATATTTCTATTATTAATTAAAATTAAAATTTATTGAATTTTATTTTTATAAAAAAATAATTATTTTTTAAATCATCTTATAAAATTTTTCCATTGGTGATTTTTTGTTAATTCTCTAAAATAATTCATTTTAAATTGAATATTTAGAATACAATTTTTTACAGAATTAGTGTATCATAAATTACATCATTCATTTTGTAAAAATGACCTAACAGTATCTAGGACATGAGGGTTGGTCATTCTATATTTATTTTAATAAATGATTCACTAAAAATAAATAAATTCAATTCCACCCCTAAAATGCATTTTCCAAAACCTAAAGTCAGAAGTGATCCCTTAAAATAACAATTTTTTCTTTTCACATTCCTTTTTAAAAAATATGAAATAAAATAATAAATTTTTAATGTATTAAAACAAATTATATTATATTTACATATGACATATATTTTCTGAAATTCTCTATTAGATGTTTTTCCTTTGATATATTATTTAACATTTTATTTTATTTGTTATTAATTCTAAAAATCCATTTCCCCTAATATAAAAATAACCCCACTCCCCACCTTTGGAAAACCACTCATCCCGAACATCCTAAATCCTATGATGTACCAAAACCTTTCCTCTAAACCCCCTTGGGATCCTTATGATCATTCTAGAGTAATCCAACTCCAAACATCATGGGAGATATAGTGGTTTACAAGAGAATATTCACTAAGGATTATGTATGTTTCGATCAACTCTTATGTTTTTTATTTACCCAACTTCATATATTAATTTTTTCACCACCACATTCGCCACTAAATACATAAAATATTAATTATCACGTAATTTAAAATTATACTAATTATTTTAACATACTTGAAGTATCATATTCATTTTATATATAAATTTCAAACATATTTTCCCCTATATCCCATCAATGCCTTGTCGATGATCAGTTAATCACCAACGAAGAAATATCTATGTCAATAGATATACAATTAATAATGTTTGTATATTATGAATTATATATAATATATTGATTTTTAATTATATTTATTATAGGATTTATGAATTAATTATACTAATATAAAAATTACATTGAACATAACAGTAAAATGAAAACAATGAGGGAAAATTTAATGAAACCCTAATATCAAAACAATACATGTTTAAAAATGAGTTAAATAAAATAGAAAAAAAATATTATAATTGATAAATTTTGGAATATATGGACATAATTTTATTCTGAAATAATGTTTTAATAATAGAAATTTTATAATTCAGGTGGTAAAAAGGATATGAAAAAGAGCCAAAATTAGGGTAAGGGGATTCTAAAACCCAACTCCCTTTCATTAGGTCTTCCATTATTCATATAAAATTAATTATGGATAAAAAATAATTTTACCTTAAATATAATCTTATTATTCTTCCCTTTCCTTTTGTGGATATACATTTTAACCTCCTTTTATAATCCAAATACAATGATTTTTGAAAAAAAAAATATTCATTCAAAACACATCTTTTACTCCTATTGGGTTGTTTATTAGTCTCTCAATAATGATGATATTTTTGAAAAATATTTTCACTACTTAATATTTCAAGCCCAATATTTTAGATACTATTTCTTGTATAATATTCCTGAATTTGATGAAGAGATTATTTAGATACTATATCCAAAAAATGGTAGTTTTTATGATGGTATTATAATTTAATCCAAGAGAGATGTGGGTCTTGAAAATAATCCATTCATTTTGTTGGTGATATTATAGAATTATTAAAAGTATGTTAATTTAAAAAAGTGTGACTTTTGGATGAATCATTTACATTCTTGGAGTGCGTGGTCTAATGTGAGGGAATTTTAGTGGATATTTTAAAGAAAAATGGAATTGAGGAATAATTGTGACACACTAGTGGCACATAAATCTATAGTATGTTTTTTATTTGTATGGTACTACTGACATTTTTTGTGTAACTTCTCATAATTGTTTATCCCACTATCTATGTTAACACATAAATAGTAAATGTATGTTTGGATTGAATAATGTAAGGAAACCATCAAGGATCTCAAGGAGAGGATAATAACTAAACCTATACTCAGAATACTAATAAGTGCAGAATATTATGGGACAGACAATTATGCTTCAATGAAAGGCTTGGGGTTTTCTCTCATGTATAATGATAAATTGCTACCCTATGCCTCTTTATAGATGAATATCCACGAGAAAAACTATCTGATGGATGATCTGGAGTTACAATATGTAATCTCCATTATAAGTATTTGGTGGCACTATATATGAAGTGAAATGTGAGACATATATTTCGATCAAAAGATTTTAAAGAATATATTAACATAGAATGATCTCAAATTGCTTCAATGAATCTGGTTAGATATTAGAAAGGACCATGATTATTCTATTCAAAACCATCTAGTAAATGAGAACAAGGTAGATAATTTTCATGGAAAGAAAGGCCTTATTACTCTATCCTTGATATAGTTTGAAAAAGACATTATATTCTTGGAACTGAAGAGGATAAATATTTAAATCATAATAGTTGGGAATTCATCCTACCTTTACCAAATTATTTCTCAATAATCTATTGATAATAAGATAAATGATGCATAAAGAGTGATCTGGAGATAAAAAATAATGTGACTGAATTAAAGGAAGGGAATCTATATGAGTTCCACATCAATGGTGATGGTGTGATTCCCTTTGTTATGAGTCTTTTTGTATCTTCATATCCTGATATAAATATGGATTTAATGAATAATGCACATATCTTACCTTTTTATAGAAATCCTTGAAGTGCCATGATTTACACTGATCTTTGAGATAACATCCAGTGTGAAAAATGATGAATGAGATTGTGGAGTATATCTCACATTGTTTGTCTTGTCTGAATGTTCAATCAGAAAGAGAGAAGTACAAGAGGATGATAAAACCATCACCTCTACTCATATGGAAATGGGATAATGTCACTAGTGTTTTTTACTAGTCTCCCAAAGTTATCAAATATAAATAATGGGATATAGATTATGGTGGATCAAATAAGAAATACAACCATATTCATTATTATTTTGGAAAATTTCTCACTTGAAAAACATGACAACATATATGTGAAGGATGTGGTGAGGTTCTATAGAGTTCCACTCTTGATCGTATTTTATGATAATAAAAATTCACATATAAACGTCAGATAATTATTCCACATGCTTTGACAACTAAATTTAATTACACAATCACTTATATCGCCTAAAATGATGGAAAAAATAAAAAGACTATTTAGACACTCGGTTACATGGAATGAAAATACTCAGTGGAATTAAAAGGATGATGTGATTAACATATCCCATTGGTTGAGTTGTCATATAACAATAGCTTCTGCTCATGTATTCAAATGGAACCATATAAAGCATTGTAATGTATAAGATATTGAACTCTAACTTGTTGGGATAAAGATAAGGAATGAATGCTACTGGGACATGATACTGTTCAAGAGATAACATAGAACTTTTTATACATTCCATAATATATAAAATCTTCTCAAAGTCTTTAGAAGATCCATGTTGACATCCATCGATGGAATATTTGTTTTATGTTGGAGATAATGTTATTTGTTGAATATCACTCTGAAAGAGATTATTATAGTTTGTAAATAAAGATAATCTTGGATAAGTTATATTAGACCCTTTTATATAGTTGATAGCATATGATATGTTGCACATCGTCTTGCACATCCACCAATTATGGCTCATGTTCGTGATGTGTCCCACATATTACTCTAGAAGATGTACATATATTATCCCTCACTTGTACAAAATATTGAGGTGGTACAAATATATAATAACCTCTCATATGAGGATAATAAGCTAATGATCTTGGAATATAGATTAAAATATCTATGCAATAGTAAAAATCACCTTTTCAAAGTGTTTTGGAGGATCCATAAGTATGGATTGGAGATATGTGACCCATATGAAACATTGAATATACGGATCGAGACATAAACATAACTTATTCTAATTACTTTTGACTAGAATTTATTTTCATTCATTCCCAATGACCATTTAGGGATAGATATTTAGAAAATTTGTAAAAAATCAAACATAAACTTTTAATATTACACATTATATAAGTCTACACATTGTCCATTCTTTTCATAAAAACAATAAAAATGAAACATGGTTTCTTCCCAATAAAAATCATCAAATAATTTCATCATATATTCTTATTTGTAAATACCAATATCAAAACCAATGAAAAACATTTAAAAACATGGGATGAGCACAAAAAGTACAGTAAGAAAAAAGGGAAGCAATTTACATGCAATATTGATAGATATAAATATGAACATGAGGACTTTCGTAAAGGAATGAGAAATAGGAATGTCATAATAGTAATAAATTAGATCATAACTTGGAAATGTGGATACAAAATTTAATTTAGACATTAATAAGCATATCCCCAAGGTCCATCCCCATGGTATCATATCCCTATGGTCCATTCCCAAGGTGTTATAAAAATTAACAAGGTTATTCAACATGGTATCATAAAACATGTTCTCTCTAGAGATTAATTTCATTACCCAATGAATTGGAGCACTGTTAGGGTTATCCCTTAATATTTCATTATTTTCATGTGACCTACAGAGGTCGTAATCTACTATTTCATAAACAAATTAAAGAGAACAACAAAATTTGATTTCATATCAAAATCGGGATGTTAAAAAAAGTGATTAAAAACCTAATCATTATGACACTTATAACCCACAGAAAGGGAATGATGGTTTTATGTATATAAATTATAGAATTAAACAATTCATTTTTATTTATTTATTAACACTCATGTAAATTAAATAGGTTATGGTATTAACATAAAAAAATAATATAATTTCTTTAGAAAAAGATAAATATCTTGAGACAAAAATTCTACAACATAACGACTATGCAACATGTTTTAGAAAACATTAATAAAAGATGGGACACGGGTCAGATATTCATAAAGGAATCATAATATAGTGTAGTTATATAATAGTATTTTAAATAAAAAAAATTTTAGAAACTTGAAATACATACCACATAAAAGTGAACTCAATATTAAAAGGGATGTCGAGAATTACCTTACCACAAAAGATGAACTTGAATACATATCATTAAGGAGTTACATTATAAAAAACATTAAATATCATAAGAATTTTGTAATTAATTATATAATGATTCAAATAGTTTTATATACACATTATATGAAAATAATGGGGCATAACATCATGATATTCCCCAAAGAATAAAGATTTAGACGAAGGCCCTTACATTGGGTCCGACTTGACTCGTTCATTCTTTATATTCATTAATAGTAAAAATAAAATAAATTATATGTTATTGAGACCATTAATAATGTTTTTATTCCATTTATATCACTTATTACCATTTTATAACAATTACTTATATATTTAAATTCATATAGGCTATTAGGTCGAGATTCGGTTCTTGAGTCAAAAATGAACATGTTTTGATGTAAATTTTCCTTGTGGTAAAAATTATATCATCTCCATAATATTTTTTATGATTTAAATATCATATATATCCAGTATATATGTATTTATAATAGTCCATAATATTTTTAGATAATACATTTAATGTACCATTCATGGAGATGAACGGTCATACGTACGCATGGACACTACTTTCATTTCATGGTCATATTAATGGGCTAATAACTAAATAATACATAGGTATAGTATAATTATTTTATAATATATATGTTATATATGTTAATTAATTTCATGAAATACTACTTTTATATGTTCCATTAATGTAATTAATCATCCATATCACTTTGAGGGGACGGTAGACCACAATTCCTCCAATGAAATTATTGTATTTATACAACATGAAAAGAATAAATATATGTTATAAATTAAAATTACAGAAGTATAGATATAATGTAAATAAACTATATATCATCCATAAATATATTTCCATCATAATTTGCATCATGATATGTGGTTGGAGAAAATTTAACATTCATCAGTTCGTGAGGCAGTAGTTTGTTGTACAAAGAAACAGAATGTCCTAAATACACTAGATAGAGGTGTGTTTTATTATTGTTATAAAAAATATCATAAAAACATCCTAATATATTTATTAATGTGTTTATGTTATGAAATAATTTAATAAAGAGTGGTTATGGGGTTGTATAATGAAAAGAGAGGAAAGGATCCTGAGAGAAGATACTTCCTCTAAATCGGGTAACTCCTTTTGATTTGAGCCAAAAGGATTCCTTGATTTGAATTAATCCAAATGTGATTCTTCTATGAGGAATTTGGGTAATTATAGAGATTATTTTAGTATATTTTTTTTCGATTTAATGTTCTTTAAAGGTGTGAGTAAGTGGGTAAAGGTGGTGGCCTTTTATAAGAGGGAGGAGGGACACATTAGGGATGTCTTGAAATAATTTTTTTAAATAGATTTATCAATTCTAATAAATCCAAAGAGATATATTTTTAGGATAATATTAGTATGGTTAAAAATCCTCTAAATTTAATGGTTTTATATAGGTTTAGGTCAAAAAATTAGTGTTATCTTTTAGCTTTAATCCTTAGTTAAAAATATTAACTCTTACCAAGTCTTCAAGCATTTTCATAATATACTGTTACTGTAGTTACTATAAAATTACAAGAGAACCAAAAGTGGATAATTAAAGACATTTTTAACATTATATAAGTCATTTGGACTAATATTGTATTTTTATTACAATTATATCAGGAAATAAATTAGTATTTGTTTTAAAACATCATTTATGGGAATTTTGATACAATTTTAAAATTTTTTTATTTTGAAGTCAGAACAACTTGATTGCTTATAAAAAATCAATAACTCAAATATTATATGTCATAATAATCCATAAATTTTGTTTATGGAATAAAAAATTTAACAATATATTTATTTTAATATTTATGAAATGATTTATTTGGAAATTTTATTTAAAATGATATCATTGCAACATCATTATGCCCTAAATAAAAAAATTTATTTAATGTATTAAATTTATAAATAAAATACCATGATGAAGGAAATATTTTTATCTTTCAAATTTAAATTTAAAGTTGAAAATATAATTTATATAAACCAAATTAATTTTTTTAGTTAGGAGATACATGTTTCTGTTGTATTTCCCTTTTTTAAAAATAAATATTATACAAGTCATTATCACTCTCATATAGATCTATGTGGTCTTAAAAACGATCCATGTATCATAATGGTCAGAAATGTCTTATCCAATAGGATTAGGATATGTTTTTGGTTAGTTTTCTATTATTATAATTTTTTATTACCCTTATTTAATTGATTTACACTTTAATCATGGTAAATAGAATCAATATTTAATCTTACAATCCATAATGTCCAAAAATTATGGACAAATATTTAACAAATGTGGGCCTTATGGTTAAAAATTTGGAATCCATTTTTACAAATTCAAAGCACATAATTGGAAGAATATAATTTAAAATTAATTCTCTTTATCAAAACTAGAAAGTATGTTTTTAAGAAGTATAAACTATCAAAAGATTGACATGTGTTCATGTCCAATTTCAATGAAAAATTACTTCCAATGACAAAAATTGAAATAAATGATAAAAACCTATTCCAATTACATATTTAAACTTATTAAATGGTCAATTTATTTATATAAATAAATTTGATGAAAAGGTAGTTTTGAAATAAAATGAAGTATTATTCATTATTGATTAAAATATTGATTTTATCAGAATAATACAAAACGTTCAATAAATGTTAATATTGATGTCCCTATTGTAATTAAAAAATTTATTTTATAATATAGAAAATATTTAAATGAAAAAAACTATATTAAAAACTCGTTCTTCATCCAAAGGCGGTAAATAAAAATTTTAAAAATATTAGAGTATTTTATTCTTAAAATTGGATTCATTATCATTTTATGTCCCCATAATTCATGGATAAATGTAAAAAAAATTTATAAATATGTAAAGTCATAATGATTCCTAATTATGTTCATTCCTATGAATACAACGTCTATGAATTAACTAACATTTAAAATAATAATATTTTTGTTGTATTACTTTTTGGTATAACTCCATGTTGTGTGCAACATATGATTTTGAAGAATGGTACTATTTCATGTAGATTACACTTTCATAAATAGAATCACCTTTAACATAAAATAAATATATTATTCATATATATTAATATATATGACAATTTATTATTCTATAAATACTTGGGATGTTATATCATTTCCCTAATTTGGAAATTTCTTCCTAGAAATATTAAAATTTGGCTCAGAAAATTCATTGAAAATACCACATCAGAAAAATAGTCAAAGACTACCACATCAAAATAATGAAAAGGAAGTAAAAAGGTCACCCATGAAAACATATACTAGGATTACATGAATTAAAAGATGGATATTAAAGAAAAACTAACCATCTTGTTCTAATGGGCAGTGATAGAAAACATGATCATGAAAAGTTATCAATCATAAAACCTCAAACTTGTGGTGGGTTAAATGTTCTTTGATTTCCTATTAGGAAAAGTAAACAGAAATAATTTTTCCATTTTATGATAATTTTCTTTTATTTAAATATTTTTATTACTACCTGGACTAAGATCATAAGGAAATATACTTATTTGGAAACTAGAGTTTCATACTTTAATTAATTTCCACCACACACTCTTATTTTTCTCTAAATGAGGTATATTCCTGGTATATTAACTTCTATATAATCACATAATCCACAAAGTATTAACTATATTTTTTTCCTATCTATATACATTAAACACAATAAAGTACATTTCATTATATCATAATTCCCCACATGAATAAACCTGTTATGACAAAAAAATAATTCAATCTCCAAAATTCAACAAACAATACCCAATGTTCAAAAAACACCATTTAAAAAAAGAGTCTTGAAAATTCCACAAAATAATCTAAACATAGATTGAATCCCAAACCTTATAAGGATTTGATCACATAGTCTTAAATGAAAATTATATCATTTATCTCCAAATAAAATCAACAACTCTTAATGTCTCATTTAAAAAGTTATTAACCTAATCACATGATCTCAATGATAGGATAATCATTTTTTAACTTCAAAAATTACACAATTAAAAAATTCATCCTTTAATACTCAAATAAAACTTCATTGTATTCTATTTAACTTAGTCTATTAATGTCCCCAAAATAGTTATCATCTTCCAAAATAACATTTATCACTTAATCCCAATATCATTTTCCAATCCCATGGTTATTTATTTGATAAAATATATGTATCCAAAATAAAATTATTTTTATTTCATCAACTATTTTATCTAAAAATAATGATTTTATACTAATCAGGGACTTCACGCTGGTCTGTGGTAGGCGATAAATCGAAGTTGCACTTCAGTTGTAGGTTCAATTCCCACATCTTGGTCTGACGTGACAGGTTGTCACAAGGTTTTCATGTTTTCCTTTTTCAAAAAATATATACTTTTATAAAATTTAAAAAAATATTTAAAATACTAAAAAATAACCATAATACATTTTAACTTCAAATGTTATCTCATACCTAGCATTTTGCATCCCAAAAAAATAATCACCCTTAATTTCCTAAAAGGTGAATGTCTCAAAAAATATTGTTAATCACCTTGAAATTTTATAACATAAACCTTAAAAGGATTTAAAAGCATAAAACATTATGATTAACTATAAACATATAAACCCATTATAAAGCATATTAATCTCAAAAGTTTTCTAAACCCTGCTCTGATCCCAAATATACGGACCCATCCTTAAACATAACTTATTCAAGAGACTTTTGATATGAATTTATTTTCATTAATTTCCAATTATATTTTAGTTCTATAGGTTTAGATAATTAGGAAACAATATTACATAAAAATTAAATACTACAATGTATATAAGTATATAGTACATCCATTGTTTCCATAAAACAAAAAATATTAAAATAAAAAAATGATTACATTCATAAAAAATTTTCAAATACTTTCATCATATCATCTTATTGGTATATAACTCTATTAAGACACGTGAAAAAATTTAAAAACATGGGATGATCACAAAACACATAGTAAAGGAAAGACAAGGGAAATAGTTTACATGTGATCTTGAGAGATATAAATAAGAACATGAAAACTATCATAATAGATTGAGAAAGGGGAATATCATAATAGTAAGAACATGTATCATAAATTGAGAATGTGGAAAAAATATTAATTTTGACATTCATGAAAATATCACCAAGGTCAATCCCCTTGGTCCATCCCAAAAGGTCCATCCACAAGTTTTCATAACAATTAACATTATTATTCAACAATGTATCATAAAAAATGTCATCACTTGATATTAATTTATTTACCCAACGGATTGGAGTGATATCAGGTTTCACCCTTATGTAATTATATTCATGTAATACACATATATCATAATCACACATTTAATATATAACCCAAATAGGAAAACATAAATGGGTTTCATATCAAAATCGTGACATTTTAGAAAGTGCTTACAAACATGATCATTATGCCATTTATAAACCATAGGAAGGGAATCAGGGTTTTATGTATGTAAATTTTAAAATAAAATAATTCATTTTTTTATCTTGATGAATTATATGAGATATGAAATAGTTTTGGGTATTCACATAAATAAGTAAAGAGAATCTCTTAAGTAAAAGAGAGAGATATTGAGACGAAAATTCAACAGCATAACGACTATGCATCATCGCTATAGAATATATTAAAAAATATGGAACATAGGTCAAACATTCATAAATGAATCAAAATATAGTATAGGGACATCGTAAAATGTAAATAATATCATGTTATGGAATCATGAAAGGTAAAACAGATAAAAGAGAACATGAAATGAAAAGAAAACTCGAGAATTCCCTTACGACATACAAAAAAGTTAAATACATATAATTAAATAATGAAATTATAAAAAACATTATATATAATGAAAATGTAGTAATTCATGATATAATGAATTAAATGGTTGTATGTACACTTTATTGGGAAATAAATGGGCATAACATCAAGATATTCCCCAAAGAAAGGCGATTGAGACAAAGTCCCTTTCCTTGAGTCCGACATGCCTCCTTTATTATTTATCTTCAAGAATAGTGAAATTAAATTAATTAATATACTTTTGAGAACCTTTTTAATGTTTTTATTCCTTTTATAACACTTATTACCATGTTATAAAAATTACTCAAAGATTTATTTTCATATCAGACATTTAGTTCATATTCGATTCTGGAGTCTAAAATGAACTTTATTTATGTAAATTGTCCAAGTGGTCAAAACTAAATAATATATCATATTATATTTATCATTTTAATATCATATATATAATTTATATATGTATTTATAATAATCCATAAAATTTGGATATATTAAATTAAATGTACCGTTCATGGAGAAGGTTGGTCGTACGCACGTATGAAAGCTAATTTCATTTATTTTTAATATAAAAGGAATGAAAACTAAATGGTACATAGTTAAATTATAATTACATTATAAAATCTATTTTATAAATGTTACATAATATCTTTAACTACATCGTTTATAAGTTCCATGTATGGCATGAGTGAGTAATATCACTTTGATTGGGCGGTAGTCCACACTTCCACAAATGAAATTATCGTATTTACCCACATACTAATTGATTTTTATATGATATTCTTATTTGGGTTAGTTGAACACAAAAATTAACCATATTATATAAAATCCATCATTTTAATCATTGATAATTATCAAATATTAATAATTTTAAAATAGGATATTATAAAGTAAATATTTTTCTTAATATGTTACTTTATGTTTGAAAGAAATAATGAATGGTAAAAAACTCATTATTTTTGGTAATTTACATGAACTATACTTATCGTAAATTTTATACTCACAAACCATACACATATATTTCATAAAATAAACATGGAAATTCATAAATAATTAAAAAAATGTTTATCTTTTATTCGTAATCTCTAAATTTTAATTTTTTTATCAATTAATGAGTATCAACATCTCCATCATGAAATTTGTACAAATAAAATAATTATTACAAAAATTTGATGAAAAAATAATCAACAACTAACTTAATATATGTATATTAAATGATTTTAATTTAATAGTATAATTGTTATTGTATATGAATATGATTACAATATAATTGATTATGATAGTTATATTTGTTAGACAAGAGTTAAAGTACCATCATGAATGTCAAATGTAAAGGTATGGGTTTCTTTTCTAATCACCCTTTGAGATCATTATTTTTTGAGACTAAATTTCCATCAATGTAAATTGTATTTTAATTATCTTTAAAAACCCATTTAATCTATTGTACTCTATATAATTATAAGTGTTCTAATAAACCTATATTATGTTCAAAATTTATTCCAAAAGATTTTGTTATGTTGATCCAGTGTAACCACTTCATTTCTTCTGATATATTTCTTCTCCAGGCATGTGTTTCTAAAATACAATTATAGATGTAATTATACTTAATTATTTGTTTACATAAATTAATTTCTTATGGAATATGACTTTACATACAAAATTTTCCATGGAATATGTTTTTACATTTTTTTAGGATCGTTATCTTTGTGAGTTTTCTTTGAAATTTTAATGATGATTCCTATCAAAGTATTTATATTTCATCAAATTAGTTTTTTTATTTTCATATTAATTTTTAAAAAAAATTATTTTACAAATTTTTCAAATTAATTAAAATATATAAAAAATTAATGGGTATCTATCATTACATTTTAATGTAATTTTTTATTACTCATATAATTTTTTTTATCTATGTCAATATCCACTGTATGAAAATGAACTTATCTCCAAGGGGCTGTGGGAACGGGAAGCCTTAGCCCATGTCCAGAAGTATAATTATTCGATGGGATGTTTTTATAGTGGATATCAGTTTATGAATAATTGTAAATTCTCATGTGTGAACCTAGAGAGAACAGGTCTTGTTATAGGAAGATGTTGTGGTCATAAGAGACTATGGGAAAACATGTTCTTATCATGGGAAGGGTGTGGGAACATCATGAGAATTTCATAAAACAATAAGAGGCCACAAAATTGGTGGAACAACATAACACTACCATTTTACAATCTAAAATAGCTAGGCCCATATAGATAGACCCTCACACTGATATCCTACCACCACATAATAATCTTCTTATAGAGATCATCCCATATAACACTACCAAGTAACTATATGAAGTTATGCATGTGGTAGTGGACCCTCACAATGACACCCTTCAACCTCATACATGACTTCCTATGATGGTTGACCTCCCTCACCACCCTTATATAATGTGTATCCATGCATATTTTGGTATCCTGTAATTGTAGAATCCTACTATGATTGACTGATCCACCTATTGTGGTATCCCCTTGCTTCACCACCTTACCACAACAAGAAACCCATTTTTTGGAGATAAGGCTTTCCATGTTTTACTAGATTAAATTTTTGGAATATATACTAATTGTAAATATATAATTATGACAATATATAATATTTAATATATATATATATATATATATATATTATCGATATATATGTTCAATTAATGATTTTTCTATTGTGGTAGTAAAACGTAAAGCGCATATGCAAGAGGTTTACAGTTCAAAATCAATAACTATTTTTTTAATAACCTGTCACCTAGTGAGCGACAACCATATTGATATACAACCACATATACAACCCTATGACCATTTTGAAGATAACCATGTATATAGTGGTCTATGTGTACCCTACTTCCATATCCATGGGTGAAAAACATTTCCACCATCATAGATAAAATATTTCCAACGATATAGCCTTGGGTCATGAAAATTCATGATCATTTAAATTAACCATGGATATTTTTTTTGTCTTGACTAGTCATGGATTCCACCTACAACCATAAGCATACCTTTAACCATAGATCTTTATTCTACTAGTCTCTTATAATGTTTATGTACTTGACTAGGGATGTAATATAATGATAACAATAACATTAATTATATAGATAGATTACGATCATTTCATATTGATACTTTTATGAGAACCATTTAATTCTCATAGGTTAATTATTCTAGTTTTGAACTATTAATGCTTTCAGAATCATGTGGAACATGTATATATTGTTGTAAATTATTAATTTCTTAGAAATAGTATTATATATCCCTTTTAAGAATTTGGTAAATTTTTATATCTCTTGGGCTGATATGTTAGGGATTTGGCTGTGAACCATACACAATAATTTTATAAGAATGTGAAGTGAATCAAATAGATTATTTTACTTTTTTCACTATGTGATGATGTTATTGGTATTGATCCATGAAATAATGATTATTTTATATTATTATATATGAGTGAAATTTATATGCCTTATTTTTATGTTATACAAAACTCCTATAATTTGATTCTATTACTTATTATGTCTATCTCATGATTCAATATAATATGACTCATGTTGTTTGATATGTCCAAATTATTATATCAAATTTCATGATTTATTATCCATGTTTTGTGGATTTTTTTTATTCTTTGTTGTCTCATACCGTGATTATGTTCTCATACCAACATGTTCATCTTCTAGTCACTTTTGATAACAGGTTGATTTCACTTATATTCACCCATTAATAAACAACATATATCATATTTTCTTATATTTACATTACCTACATATTATAAATTATTAATACACCTCATATACTAAGAGGAATATCATGTGTAAATATTTTTTTGTGGGGGGTGTTGAGGAAGGATTGAAAAAAAAATTTGTCTATGTATCAATTCCACAAATACATGTAAACTATAGGATCTTCGGTAAGAAATATCATGGTATAAAATAGATATTCTAAAAAAATGTTATAATATTTCTGTATGTTATCTTCAGTTCATATAAATAGGTTTTTGGTCCTGGTTTAGTTAATTTCTATAATTCGGTGGTGAAGAAGAAAAGTAGAAAACCAAAACTGACCATGTTTGTACCAAAAGTATTATAAGATAAACTAGGAGTTTCATGAGTTTAAATAATTATTCTATATATTATAAAAATAGTATCATAATTTCGGACATATTAGGTATTATTTTTATTATTATATGATTTATTACTCATTTTATTAATTGTTAACACTCTCTCTAACCATTTTGGTGTTTAAAGGGGACTAAAAATAGTGTAATGAAATTGTGGTTGTCACGGGTATTCTCATTATTTAAAAAAATAATTTTTTAGCCTTATTGTATGAATTACTTGATATCTTGAATTATATTTATGTATAATAATTTCTATCCCCAATATCCAGATGTTTAAGTATAAATGAAAAAACAATTTATGTTGTTTTGATTGCATATCAAGTCTATAAATCTTATCTGATAGAATATTTTCAGAATTTTATTCCTTTAAATCATTTTATACTCCCTTTAAATGAATTTTATGTGTTTTTTTTGTAATTTATTATCTCTCTCCACAAATGGACTATATTAATAACTAGTATATTAAAATAACATTTCATAACCCAAATCAAAAAAGGATCGGATATTATTGTAATAATTAATGTATCCTCTCTATAGAAGTTTCAACACATTAATTGGTCCTCAAACATAATACTTATGTGGTATTGATCTCAAATGGTTAGGGAAAACTCAACTTTTAAGATATTTTTGTAGTTTCTAAATATGTCTCGGTATTTATAGAAGAGTTTTCTAATCTTCACCAAAATTGTGGGGTTGATTTTAAATAAAACTCAGAATTGGTGTTATTCCAATGTCAAGAATTCAATAGATTTGAGTAGTTTAATAATAAACTAAAAGATAAGATTAATTTATGTTTTATATTCCCAAGAGATTCACTAAGGGGTGGAGTGGACATCTTTGTTAAGATGTGAGATATAACAATGCATCTTCTAATTTACTATCACGAACTTAACAAGATCGTGATTATGAACACGTTTCATCAATTCTATATTTATTACATGTTTTATCAACGTGTGGGGATTAGTACTTCTAAAAAACTTTTATTTGATCCATATGTCATTAATTATTCCATAAAAAGTATATAAAACAAAAAATAACCTTTCAAGAAAGATATAAACACTATGGATTAATAGTGATTCCTTCCATAATAATAAATTCCCCCAATATATTCAATGATTATATGAATAAAGTCTCTAGATAATACAACAATCAATTTAAGAAAATATTTATTTAATATATTCACATATATATTTCATAATCAATGAGGAGATTTAAAATCACTTTAGGATTGTGTTAAATGCATTTATAAAGGAAAAATTGTTTGTTAAATTGATCATGTGTGAATTCTAGATAAAATAATATCATTCCTGGGTCATGTCATCACAAGTGAGTGTATATATGGATCCTTCAAAGACATAATAAAGTTATGTATGTCCCAAATAAACAATTATAACACATATCCACAGTTTTTTAGATTTATTGGGTACTATATGAACATTGAGAGAAATAAAAAATGATCACAAACCAATTAAACCTAAAAGGAATCCATATTTATCTTAATATATCAACGTGATGAATATTTCAAGGATCCTAAGAGAATATTAGTGTCTAAACCTATAATAAAAATTCCATAGAGTAGAGAAGGACTTTTCATATATAGAAATTCATCGTAGATGGTATTATAATTCATCCAAATATAAAATTATATGATCTTATATTATGTATCACATCAATTAATGGTTCAAGAAATAAATTACCATATACATGATTTTGATCAAAGTGTTGTAATATTTCATTAAATATATATATTCCTAATCTATATGATGAAATATAGGAAATATATATTGATCAAAAGAGATTAAAGAATAAATTCTCAAATAATGAGTTGAATAAAGCTTGAAGGATATGGTTGTAGTTGATCATGAACTATGATTTGTCCATATATTATCATCCTATAATGGTAAAAATGGTATATAATAATTTGAGAAAGATGTATCATGAAACATTATCTATGATGAGTATATAAAAAGACTCAATATTCATATATTTTCAAATTAAACACATGGGAATTATAAAATAAGTGGAGAAGTTAAATCATTCCCAACTGACATCTCAACCATCCATCCAAGTGAAGATCAAAGTGAAATAGAATATGGATATTGAGATATACAATTAGGGAAAGTATATTCTAGAATTTAACCTATAATATTATGAAATAGTAATATTATGGAAAAAAATATTGGTCCCTTCAAAATATGAATCCAATTTTTTTTATTAATGATTTACATAACTCATCAGTCACTATTAATCCTAGAAATAAAAATATATATACATATTGAAAGGTGAATTTCTTATGGGGAAACATGAAGATAGAGATTTTAGAATATATATATTGATTTTTAGTATTCTGTTGTGTTAATTTAATATTAAATAAGTCCAAATTTATTGTGAAATAGTTATCTACAAAAATATAGAAAGAGAGAAAATCAACATATATTTAATTATAGTTCTTCATATGACCATTAAATTCCATAGTTTTATTTCAAGTTATATTTAATCTTATTATAAAGTCTGCACATTACATTATTTTTTGAGGAGAGTTCTCAATCGATACTATTTATATGATGTATTCATATATATAAAACTTTTTATGGATTTTTGGAGTACCAAACAAAATTATATATGATCAAGGTTAGAGGATCCCATTTATGTTCTGAAGATATCATTAAAAACTAATACATTAAAAATCTGAGATTCATTTCAACTTATCATAATTAGTTTTATGAAAAATATGAAACTACCACTAAAACCATGGAATATAAGATGAAAATATTTTATATATATTTAAAATAGGGTTGGTGAAGTGCCCAGATCAGTGTGAATCACTGAGAGGGGGAATGGGGTGAATCAGTGATCCTTTAAAACTTTTTACTAATTGATTCTTTATCAATTAAACCTCTATGGCTTGTTAAGGCCTCGATCCACTCTTCTTGTATCTCTCAGCCTTTCCTCGAGTGATGCAGTAAATTTAAAGGCACATGACACAAGGATTTACAAGGTTCGACACCAAAGGCCTACGTCCTTGCCATGTTGGTTAAACACCCCAACATGGTTTCTTCCATTATAATCTGTTAGTATTACAATGGTCGATACAGAGTCCCACTGTATCTCTCCTGAGTCCCACAGGAGGGTCTTTATACTACATACCACAGTGTTACCAGAGTCCCACTGGCCTACTCCAGAATCCCACTGAAGACTTCTTCCACCCTGAGTCTCACAGGGGGCTTCTCCTGGATCCTCGAGTCACACGAGTAGCTCTTCTTCACTTTATGTTCTTCAAGTATCCTCAACAGCCTGGGATAAAGGCTACTGGACTTGCTCTTCACTTCTGATCACTTGAGTTGATCAGGTCATCTCGTCTTGCTCAGGCTTTATCACCTTCTTCTAAGGATGACCTGGCTTCTCTCTTCAACTACTGAATACTCAGACAACTGATATCTTTAACTTCAGTCTGGTCCAGTCTCACATCAATTCAACTTCATGCACTGAATGCATGGAAACTCTGATTCTTCAAGATCATCTGGTCTTGGACTTCTCAATTGCACACAGCCTGATTTAGCTTTGTTCACGTGTGCACGTGCATGCATGTAAGCATGCACTCCCCTTCTTCTTCTCAGTGCAATAAACCCACAAAGGGCGTAGTCTCTTTAAGCACACACCTTCTTTGAACTTCACACAATTAATTCAATTTTCCTACACACATAAATGTGTGTTCTTCTTTGTGTGGATGTCTTCTTCTTCTTTTAAGTGTTTACACTTTTAGTGCACACACTAGGTTCGGCCATTGTGTCTCTTTGCACACACTTGTTTCACTTTTTCACACACATGATCTTGGCCTCTTCTTTGTTTGTTAAGCACACACACAACATAAGTGTGGTCTTCCTATCCTCCTTACACACAGACACACGGTTTAAGTGTGTTCTTTCACTTCCACACACAACCAAGCCTCGGGTCTTCTTCCCCACTTTATCATACACACACAAGGTATGCAACCCACTGCCGCATAGGGTCTTGGTGTAGCAAGCACGCAAGGTGTGAGGTGCAAGGGCCTCCTCCTCTTCTCAACCGCCACGCAAGTGTGAAAGGTGCAACACCCCACTTCCTTCTTCAAATGCACAAGAAAAAGGTGCAAGGCGCGCAAGGTCTCGGTGCAAGGGACATCTGCGTGTCAGGAAAGCTACTCCTGCCGTGCTAGTATATGGGCAGAGAGAGCTCTTCCTGTTACGCAAGGGATGCGCGTAGGGTTCTCCTTCGGGACCTCGGGTGTCCCCGAGTTCTTCAGATGCGCAAGTGTGCGCGGGGCTTCTACTTCGCAAGGCACAAAGGCACTCACGGGTCTTCGAGGTTTTTCAGCAAACAAACAGAGAGCCTCGACCTCTCTTTTTATAGGCAGAGGGATGCCTCAAATCTTCCGCATGGGATAAATCGAATTCCCGAAGTTTTCGTTTTTTCAAAATCTTTCAAAATCTTGAATCTTTCCTCTGTTTCCACGCGGGTCTCTTCCTTTATTTTCCTCTACGTGCATGCGACATAGAACACATGCATGGCCTTCGGTTAAGGATAATCCATGAAAAGCATAAACCCCATGGCCTTCGGCAGCTTCGCATGCCTCGGCCTCAGCCGAAATTCCTCACTACTATGCATGCATGCTTCTTTCTTGCATGGATGTGTTAGTTAGGGACAGATGAGCCAGATGGAGCCTTTAGCTTCGTCAGAGGTGGCCGGAAATTCAAAATCTGGTGGTTGGATGGCCTCTGGTTCAGGCGACGTCGCGGGTGGCCTTTGGGCGAGCTCGAGGTTGATGACGGACGGGGAGCCGTCAGATCAGGCGATCAAATAATCTTCAATGGCCTGGATCTGAACGGGCCACGACGGATTAGATGTGCGGCCGAGATCTGGCGCGTGATCAATAGTGCGGCTAGGATCCGCTCTGCGGAAAAATCCCACGTCCCACATCGAAACGAAGGCCGGTTTTTCCGTAGTTTATCAAAGATGCGCTCCCCCAGCCAGCTCAATTGAACTTCCAACCTCCACGGTGCCGCCCCACACCGTGTTCTCTCTGCGGGCTCGCTCTTGCGCCCACCCCTGCCACTCGGGCGCGCCACTGGCGCCCACTATGCTTGTCTCGGGCGCGCTCTGGTGCCCACGCTCCGCAGGCCTCATCCACCGCGTGGCCTCGGGGCTTATACACAGCCCCGACCTCTCTCGGGCTGGCCCCATGGGATCCCCCTTGGGCGTGGCAACCTCGAGTCCCACAAGTGCCTTGGAGTTGAACCCTTAAGGCTAGCCCTTGGTGGCTTCATTTTTGCTTGAGGAAACACTAAGTACTTTGTATACAAACAAAGTAACCAAGTGTAAATGACAAATGCCACTTCTTCTTCTAATCCATTCTTTCCATTTCTTCTTCATTCTTCTTCCACAAACTTCCTCAACTCATTTCAATCATGTATTCTAGACTTATGAGACATTTGTAGAAGGTTCTTCCTCAACTGAAGCTCCTAAATCACATAATTCTTCAATGTTCTTCATTGATCCAATCAGAGATCAAATTGGAACATCTTCAAATTGACATGCACTAAGTGATAGTGCATGGACTTCATTAGCACCACTTCATCCACTTAGGAGTTTTGGATGGTTCTCCTCATCTCCTCATGCATTGTTAAGACAATGCATGGTCTTCTGATATTGTTGTGACATTGTATCCAGTTGATACAAGTTCTTGGAACTTTAAGATCAGCTCATCAATCATATGATGTAATGATAATGCTCCATCATCATCCATTATTCAAGTGGTGTAACTTAGTATCATCTTGATACAAGTATTGAAACATTAAGACCAGTTCTACAATCGTCTGATATTGTATGAGAATGTTTCAACCATTTCCTCTAATGTCACTAAGTGAATCTCCTAAGTGACATACATCTTAGTTCCATGGCCATTCTCCATTCATCACCATCACCATCACATCCTTTGTCATTGGCATATTGAAACTCCTTGACATCCATCCATTCATTCCTTGACAACATCATGCCTCATTGACAACAAATTCAACACAGTGCACTTCAATCTCCCCCTTTGTACTTGTTGGCAATACACTAGAGCACATATGAATGGGTCAATATGTGTGCCAATATTTTCTCCCCCTTATTGGCAATCAAATGCAAAGATGTGGTGTGGATCTCTTCCAAAATATCTCTTCCTCCCTTCGAATAGCATCTTCTTGAAAATCACTAAGAGAGGGATGATGTCACATGTTCTCTTTAGCAAAGAACCTTTAGTAGATCATCTCTAAGTCTACTTGGGCTGAACCGGTGTAGAAAACAAGAGTGATGTAACCAAGATTATCAATGCTGTCCAACATTCACTATACATGTGAGATCATGCTTCAAGGGGTTTGAAATTTTTCAGATATAACAATGAATTGCTAAATCCTGCACATACTTCACCAAACACATTATAAAGTTCTGGTGCAAAGATAAACCTCCCCCTTTCAACCATTTGCCTTCAATCAATACTCCCCCTTAATTGTCATGATGAATACAATTAAGAAACAAGGGATGAAAGTATGATTGGAATACCTTCAGCTTTTCTCAATATGGTATTAAATCTTACAATACCATCTTCTCCAGATTGGCTCCCCCTCAAGGGGTGCACTCCATTCTTTCCAAACCATCCTCCAGTTGAGAATGATCATCATCTTCAATTCCCTGCAATGTCAGCACATGTAAATACAAGTGATTAGAGAACAAGATGGAACCTCCTTGGTTCATTAATGTGAACAACATGGTTGAGAAGATTCTCTCAACCGAGATGTCCCATTTTCACCATTCTTCACACTTCCACATTTTATCTTCAATGATGTTTGTGATGGTGTGGATCTCAACACATCCTCATGTGAAATCTTCTTCTTCCCTTATGCCTTAGCAATTTCCAGAACATTATCTTCATCTCTTTTTAGTTCTCTGGAAAGTTGCAACTGATCTGGACATATGACAAGTAAGTCACTTGGAAGTGTGGCCTTAGTTCTGGAAATTACACATGGTTCTTTCGATGCTTTCAAGCTACCTTTCTTAGGCAACTTGTTTAAAATCAATCCCTTCTGCTTCTTCTGGATTGATCGTCTGTTTGAGTCCAGTCTTCCTCTATTGAATTTCATGGCTTCTTTACAAAGATCCATGATGTGTCCTTTCTTTCCACAGTAGAAGCATGTTTTCTTCTTGGTGGTCCTTCTGGATGCATCACCCTTCTTGGATTTAGACTCCAAGGACTTCTTTTCCTTTTTCAAAACCTTCTTGGGAGCATCTTCAACTTTCTTCTTGCTTCCCAAGGATTCCATTTTAGCCAGGTTAAGTGATCTTCTCTTCTTTTTAGCTCTGGATACAGTTGGAGATTGACATGTATCTTTTTGACCACTTTTGCAATCATCCCAGATGTTGTCAAGTAATCCAAATCTATTTGCAGTAAAAAGATGTCTCTGGACCTGTGGATGTTGCTTCTTTCCTTCTGGCTTTCTCCCCCTTGGCAAGGACTTCTTTTGTGCTTTCACATTGAGAGGATTGTACCAACAATCATTTTCACAATGCCCATACTTGTTAAAACACCAACATTGACCCACAAATCTTGACTTTTTGAGTCCTTATGGTTGTTGGGTACTTTTCTTGACTTGTTGTGTTGTTTTAGGAGAGCTCTCTTTCTTCATTGTCTTCATCCATACTTGTTTGGAGTTATTATTCCATCCTGCACTTTTTGTGGAAACACATTTAGAAACATGAGTACAAGATGGGATGGATGGTACCTTCTTTTTAGAAGTTGTTCCCCTTTTATTAGAGGATGCATTTCTTTTAGAATCATCCTGCCCAATGCATACTTGAGTAGAAACATTTCTCCTTTCAGCTGACTGGGAGGCTTTGGCTTTGGGTGATTGCTGATTTTTCAATATCACTTCCAGTTCTAAGCATTTCATATTGAGGGATTTCTTCTCATCCTCAATAGTTCTTAGCCTTCCTTCCCAATTTTCTACCAGCTGTTTCATCTGGTCTTCATGAACTTTCTTCATTTCTTGCAATGAATTGTCCAGCTCCTTCACCCTTTTGACTTTCTCTTCTAGTTGAGCATCTTTGAAAACCATTGAAACTTTGTGCAATTTTTCTAGTGCATGGAGAACTTCTTTGGCCATTGTCTTAAAGAATTATTTCTCAGAAAGGCTTTTTGCAATTCTTCACAAGTATCTTCATATCTTTCATTGCAAAGAGAAACTGTTTCATCCTTAGTCTTCACCAGCTTTCTGAGAGTGTTGGTTATGCCAACCCTTTTTGCCAATTGATCTTCCATAGAATTGGCTTCTTCTTCTAGCTGTAATTTTTCATCTTGAATATCAAGGATGCCTGTAGTAATACACATTGCAACTTCCTTGGGGACTGTCTTCTGAAGATATTTGAGTGCATTTGGAAGATCATTCATTGTTCCAACTTCATCACAGCTAGGACATGCTTTCTTCATCTTCTTTGCCTGTTTCTTCTTCCTGTTTTTCAGAGTCTTGGCAGATATCTCCATTTGAGGGTATTCACTCACTTCCTCAAATATGCACTTCATAAAGACTCCCTTGTATCTTTTAGAGGTAACCTCACTCTGATACCAATTGAAGTGCCTAGATCAGTGTGAATCACTAAGAGGGGGAGGGGGTGAATCAGTGATCCTTTAAAACTTTTTACTAATTGATTCTTTATCAATTAAACCTCTATGGCTTGTTAAGGCCTCGATCCACTCTTCTTGTATCTCTCAGCCTTTCCTCGAGTGATGCAGTAAATGTAAAGGCACAGTACACAAGGATTTACAAGGTTCGGCACCAAAGGCCTACGTCCTTGCCATGTTGGTTAAACACCCCAACATGGTTTCTTCCATTATAATCTGTTAGTATTACAATGGTCGATACAGAGTCCCACTGTATCTCTCCTGAGTCCCACAGGAGGGTCTTTATACTGCATCCCACAGTGTTACCAGAGTCCCACTGGCCTGCTCCAGAATCCCACTGAAGACTTCTTCCACCCTGAGTCTCACAGGGGGCTTCTCCTGGCTCCTCAAGTCACACGAGTAGTTCTTCTTCACTTTAAGTTCTTCAAGTATCCTCAACAGCCTGGGATAAAGGCTGCTGGCCTTGCTCTTCACTTCTGATCACTTGAGTTGATCAGGTCTTCTCGTCTTGCTCAGGCTTTATCACCTTCTTCTAAGGATGACCTGGCTTCTCTCTTCAACTACTGAATACTCAGACAACTCATATCTTTAACTTCAGTCTGGTCCAGTCTCACATCAATTCAACTTCATGCACTGCATGCATGGAAACTCTGATTCTTCAAGATCATCTGGTCTTGGACTTCTCAATTGCACACAGCCTGATTTAGCTTTGTTCACGTGTGCACGTGCATGCATGTAAGCATGCACTCCACTTCTTCTTCTCGGTGAAATAAACCCACAAAGGGTGTAGTCTCTTTAAGAACACACCTTCTTTGAACTTCACACAATTAATTCAATTTGCATACACACATAAATGTCTGTTCTTCTTTGTGTGGATGTAATTTTCTTCTTCTAAGTGTTTACACTTTTAGTGCACACACTAGGTTCGGCCTTCGTGTCTCTTTGCACACACTTGTTTCACTTTTGCACACACATGATCTTGGCCTCTTCACTGTTTGTTAAGCACACACACAACTTAAGTGTGGTCTTCCTCTCCTCCTTGCACACACACGGTTTAAGTGTATTCTTTCACTTCCACACACAACCAAGCCTCGGGTCTTCTTCCCCACTTTAGCATACACACACAAGGTATGCAACCCACTGCCGTGTAGGGTCTTGGTGTAGCAAGCACGCAAGGTGTGAGGTGAAAGGGCCTCCTCCTCTTCTCAACCGCCGCGCAAGTGTGCAAGGTGCAACACCCCACTGCCTTCTTCAAATGCACAAGCACAAGGTGCAAGGCGCGAAAGGTCTCGGTGCAAGGGATAGCCGCGGGTCGCGCAAGCTACTCCTGCCGCGCTAGTATGTGGGAAGAGAGAGCTCTTCCTGTCATGCAAGGGATGCATGCAGGGTTCTCCTTCGGGTCCTCGGGTGGCCCCGAGTTCTTCAGCCGTGCAAGTGTGCGCGGGGCTTCTACTTCGCGAGGCACAAAGGCACTCACGGGTCTTCCATGTTTTTCAGCAAACAAATAGAGAGCCTCGACCTCTCTTTTTATAGGCAGAGGGATGCCTCAAATCTTCCGCGTGGGATAAATCGAATTCCCGAAGTTTTCGGTTTTTCAAAATCTTTCAAAATCTTGAATCTTTCCTCTGTTTCCACGCGGGTCTCTTCCTTTATTTTCCTCTATGTGCATGATACATAGAACGCATTCATGGCCTTCGGTTAAGGATAATCCATGCAAAGCATAAACCCCATGGACTTCAGAAGCTTCGCATGCCTCAGCCTCAGCCGAAATTCCTCACTACTATGTATGCGTGCTTCTTTCTTGCATGGATGTGTTCGTTAGGAACAGACGAGCCGGATGGAGCCTTTAGCTTCGTCGAAGGTGGCCGGAAACTCAAAATCAGGTGGTCAGATGGCCTCTGGTTCAGGCGACGTCACAGGTGGCCTTTGGGCGAGCTCGAGGTTGAAGATGGATGGGGAGCCGTCAGATCATGCGATCAAATAATCTTCAACGGCCTGGATCTGAACGGGCCACTGCGGATTAGATGTGTGGTCGAGATCTGGCGCGCGATCAATCGTGCGGCCAGGATCCGCTCCGCGGAAAAATCCCACATACCACATCGAAACGAAGGCCGGTTTTTCCGTAGTTTATCAAATATGCACTCCCCCAGCCAGCTCAATTGAACTTCAAACCTCCACGGTGCCGCCGCACACCGTGTTCTCTCTGCAGGCGCGCTCTTGCGCCCACCCCTGCCTCTCGGGCGCGCCACTGGCGCCCACTATGCTTGTCTCGGGCGCGCTCTGGAGCCCACGCTCCGTAGGCTTCATCCACCGCGTGGCCTCGGGGCTTATACACGGCTTCGGTCTCTCTCGGGCTGGCCCCATGGGATCCCCCTTGGGCGTGGCGAGCTCGAGTCCCACAAGTGCCTTGGGGTTGAACTCTTAAGGCAGGCCCTTGGTGGCTTCGTTTTTTCTTGAGGAAACACTAAGTACTTTGTATACAAACAAAGTAACCAAGTGTAAATTCCAAATGACAATTCTTCTTCTTCTAAGCCATTCTTTCCATTTCTTCTTCATTCTTCTTCCACAAACTTCCTCAACTCATTTCAATCATGTATTCTAGACTTATGAGACATTTGTAGAAGGTTCTTCCTCAACCGAAGCTCCTGAATCACATAATTCTTCAATGTTCTTCATTGATCCAATCAGAGATCAAATTGGAACATCTTCAAATTCACATGCACTAAGTGATAGTGCATGGACTTCATTAGCACCACTTCATCCACTTAGGAGTTTTGGATGGTTCTCCTCATCTCCTCATGCATTGTTAAGACAATGCATGGTCTTCTGATATTGTTGTGACATTGTATCCAGTTGATACAAGTTCTTGGAACTTTAAGATCAGCTCTTCAATCATCTGATGTAATGATAATGCTCCATCATCATGCATTATTCAAGTGGTGTAACTTAGTATCATCTTGATACAAGTATTGAAACATTAAGACCAGTTCTACAATCGTCTGATATTGTATGAGAATGTTTCAACCATTTCCTCCAATGTCACTAAGTGAATCTCCTAAGTGACATACATCTTAGATCCATGGCCATTCTCCATTCATCACCATCACCATCACATCCTTTGTCATTGACATATTGAAACTCCTTGACATCCATCCATTCATTCCTTGACAACATCATGCCTCATTGACAACAAATGCAACACAGTGCACTTCAGTTGGGAATAACAACTTTCCATTATAGACTTCTCAAATAATAATTTTTTTTATTCTAATAATAAAATAATACTATAAAAATATTTTTTAGGAAGAGGGGGAAAACAACATAATAATGACTTATACCTTAATCTACAAAAACATATATGTTTAAAGAAAGGATATAATTTTGAAACATATCTATGATCTTTTATTTTTATGATTTTATTGCATTAGAGGCTACTCTTAAATATAAAACCTTAACATAAAAAGGTGTGAAATTCAACTCAATGTCCATTTTGTTCTAGAAAAATAGAATTCCTAATTTTAGACTCATGTTTTAATTCAATAGGCTCATTTATTTTATGAATAATCTCCATTATTATATAAAAGTGACCACCCTATAGCAAAATTGAATAGTGATTTTGATTCAACTTTCATGTACACAGTGAGTTATGCATATTTTAGTTTTACCATAATAGGGTTGATATTTATGCATCCATAATTTAAATGTTTTTACCATTAGATTATGTATCATATAAAATGATTATAGAAGTTCTTAGACAATAATGAAAATATAGAGATACCATGATAGTAACCTCACATAAATGTCCTATGGTCTAGACAGATCATTCTGATTGGACATATATGATGTCTGACTATTAGGTGTTGAGGAATCATAAGCATTGAGACATCTTTTTAGGAAGTTAACACATGGTGATCTAAAGTAAACGAGGTCATGTGGACTGACTCAACAAAAAGAACATCAAATGTGTTATGTTTCATTGTTAATTTATATGAATGAACACTTGTAATGTTCTCCTAACATTAGATTAGAATATGTGTATACTATTTTATCATGTATTTTAACATAGCGGAAAAATATGGCATTGAAGTATAAGTGAGTTAACTTGCATTGGGTGTATAATTAGTGGTATGAAATTGATAAAATTAACAAGAAAATACTATTCTCTTCTGAAAGAAAGTGATATCTCGGGTCTAGTTGATTAGGATGGTACTGCATTCATTGAATCCCAGGCCATGGTAGAAGAAGATAAATTTTTCTAGCTAGGTTAATGAATAATAAAGTATGAAAGGATGATGACACAATGTTTTCATACTTCTTTATGAGTAATTGTGATATTAAGAGATGATATTAAAATGAGCTTGTTCATAAAAATGTTTTTTTATGAAGATTCCATATCTTTTTGTGGGCCTTTATGGGTTTTTACACTAATCTCTTGGTCACTGATAGTTTTCATTTTCATAAAGATAAGGTCCAATTGGTTCACACACTAAGTGTGTTCAAATTTCTTCTATATTTTGTTGAATTGGAGTGTAGGAAATGGTAGGCTCGACAACGTGGTTCGGGAGATGTTTGACAATATACGGTCACCAAAGAATAAATAAATTTATATTATTCACTTTTATAATAATAAGAAGTAAATTTATTTATTTAATGTACATATAATTATTAATGTAAATACATGGAAAAAATTATAAAAATAAAAATTACATTAGTATTCAAGGTTCTATTAATATTTGTGGGAATATCAAGTTGAGTAAATTGATCGGTTAGATAAGGAAATATATTTATAATATTAAAAGAATGTGTTAAAAATATAAATTACATGCATGACATAATAAAATGGACATAAGATGTTGTTTTGTAGCTTATATTGTGAGAAATATATATTCTAGGGCCAGGGAGACAATAATGGGAATTATATATATATCACTAAAAAATTTGGAGAGGATCCCAAGAAATTCACTATTCACAAAACTATAGATTGGAGCCTCTCTCTCGTCTACCACTTCCTAGAGATGATAGTGGATGGTATAAACATCCAATCCAATTTATTCTTCACTAGTCAAAGGATAAAGTTTTATTGATCATCATAATGTCAAATTATTTCCTAGATCTTTTTGCTATGACCTATAATTCAACCAAGGATTATCCTATAGACACTAGAAGAATGTGTGGATGATCAAAAAGGATATAGATTTTTTTCTTTCAAGAAACAATCACCAATGATGTGAAAATATATATCACAGATTTAGATTGAAAGAGGTAAACTTTTATTTAACAATTATTCATTAAATTCGACACATGTATTCCTATGGCCTTTAACAAGGTAATCCCCAACTGAAGATGATGTAGTTACGCTAATCACCAGAAAATTTTATAAAATATTCAGCCCTTGTACTTATGATCCACACCCTATTAAATTTTATTGGTATCAGTGAAATCATGTGAATTTTTATGAAATAAATAATAAAATCTTTATTATAAAGAGGCCATCTCTATGGTTCCAACACCATAGAAAATGAACCAATCCAATATCATATAGTAGTGATACGGTAATCTGAAGAGAATAAGTCGAATTTTCATCAATTTAGTGGGTTAATTTTTGAATATTGTATATATAATGGTATCTGTTTTGGTTTTATTTTATCAATTTAATAAATTTCCATGGGATCCCACTATTCATGCAGATTTTTTATTGTTGGAAAATTGTATTTTGGCTATCATTAATAGAACAATGTGATGGGAATAAAATTTTTTTAAATCAAAATTATTAATGACATGAAAAAATGCAAACCAGATAATTAAAAAATAAAATTATAATTTATAAATATAAAATATAGGGGGGCCATCCAAAGATAAATATTTTTCAAAGGGGACCCCTAGAATGTCTTCCATATGAAAAAAACTGCCCACCTGGCTAGTCTCATCATCATTCTCTCCATGACTATATCCCATTGTACCGCTCAACCACAACATCCTATCCATGGTTCAGATACATTATCCCAACCCACTTTTTTCCACAATACCCCAGCTTCTCCAAACAGTGTCATCTATTCTTTAATGTCTCTATTTCCACCCCACATCACGCCACTGATGGTATGACCGCTCGACCGAGCCGTCGTTATCAACCTATTCCAAGATCCACTACTATAAAATACTCATCTAGAAATATATAGGTCACCTAGACTCCTAGAATTTCCTCCACCCATTTTCACCCTCTCCACCTCACTGCCTCTCTCCTGATTTGTCAGCTGCTTCTCCATCACCATCATGTGCTATCCTTGGCCATAGACTAACACACCATCTTGTCTTCCCTCTCCTTGGTCAGTGACTCGTCATGTGTCATCCCTCCCTCTTACGTACTCCCAACCAAACATACATATGATTCCCCAAATCATTCTCCTCATGTACAACTTCCACCAAACCATTCTCTCTAGGAAAAAGACCCTCATCTCATCCCACCATCACCTAGATCCAAGGCTGTAACATTTTTGTTTTTCAAAAGGAAACACTTTGTTCAATAGAATACATGATACACTACATCTAACATAATTGAAAAAATAAATATTATTATTTAATATGGTAGTTAATACATTTTTTTAGAATGGAAGTGATGAACGATCTTAATTAAATTATGAAAATAGTGGTTACACATGTTTATATAATGATTCGTTGGTTAAAAAATTAATTAGAAATGAAAAAAACCAATTGAATATAAAGGATGCGTTTTTATCAAACACAATTTTTAAGTAAAAATAATTCTGATTATAAAATAATAAAATCAAAATTTTGGTATTATATTAATGTAGTAAAAATTCCAAATATTGTAAAAAATTTATCTTATATTTTTTCTATACTTGATATTATAATAGATTCAACTTTATGTATAAAATGAGTATTTTAAAAAATGACATTTTACCACCATTTGATAGAGAACACATTTTAAATATAGTTTTGAAAATTTCATTAGTTATATTTGAAAAAATAATTTTATTCTTTTGAAAAGGGATATCATGATTTTATTTTTGTTTAATTTTCGTTACTTTTTCGATAAATGTCATATTTTAGTGAATATTGATAAATATTGCATGTTAATTCAAAACTACTTTTTAACCTAATTTCTTTATATTGATATATTATCTAATAATTTATTTTGAAGTATAATTGGATAATTTTTTAGTCAATTAATCGAATATACTTCAATGGAATCACATTCTAATTGACATTAGATATAAAAACATTTAAAACATTTTAATGTTCAACTTTTAAAAACCATCATTTTCATTTTATCTGCCGAGTTAATTTTAAATATAATTATTGAAATTATATGATTTTAATTAGGTAAAATAGATTAAATATTTATAATTATAAGGCCAAAATTTTTTTTTTATGGTAAATATCATTTTTAGGTATAGAAAATTTTATCATGGTAAAAAAATTATTTACCGCGGTATTGGTAACAAATTAAACATATTAAGGTTAAAATGGTAAAGGATTAAATAACTTAAACAACAATGTTTAAATTTTTATTTAGGTGTGTATCAACCTTAAACATCCAACAAAACATTAATATAAATTATAATTTGTTTAAATTAATTACACCTTAATGTGGTTAGCTTTAAATATAAAATAATAAATAATTTAATCACTTGAACCCCCCTTCAACCAAGTATAAATTGCAACCCTAAACTCTCTATTTTGAGACAAAAAACATTAATGGTCCTCAAATATCTGAAAAAAACACTCCTCCTCACTCTAATATTGTACAAGTTATTTTATTCCTACCACACTTCCAAATCCAAGGTCCTCAATGGTCTTTTATGTTGGAGATATTCAAGAGGTAATTTTCTCAAAGTACATCTCTTTATTTAATTCATTTTACTTTCTAATCACCTCCATCATCCATATATTAATTATTACCAAAGAAAATTTTAATTAATTGATTGAAATGTTTTTAATGGAATATCTCATAACCATTTCATTTCTCTTTTCCACTTGTTCAAAGAAACGAAATTGTTATACTAGTTATGTTGGTTAATCGCCTTCATGAAAAATGTTTATGTTCTATTTAAATTACCAACTTTATGAATGTTTTTTAAACTATTTTTTTAGTTAAATATAAATATCAAAACATATTTATAATTCTATAAATGTTACATTAAATATAACTTCATTCTTTCTAAATTTTTGTTATACAATAACTTCGTTTTTGGATGTATGGACTACCACCTCCTCAAAGTGATGTGATTCATTAAAACATCACGTGGAATGTTTTAAGGATTATTTTAGTAAAAAAATAGGATATTAATTAAAAATTAGTTATACTATAATGATATTATATATATATATATTTACATACATTTATATACATTCAATTTAATCTCATTGTTTCAATATTATAGGAGAAATAAAAATAGTATTCAGGCGTATGTACAGCTTAACGTCTCCCTGAATGGTTATGATTAAATCAGATTATATTAAAATATTATTAAAAATACTTATATAATGTATACATAAGATAATTATATAATTTTTTATTTTCTATAAATTATAAAATATTGAGAATCCATAGTAACTAAAAATAACACGTATGATTAACAGAGAAGATATCACCTGAAACAGATCTTAAATAAGAATTTAAAAATTAATGAGTAATTTAATGTCTTAATTAAATAATAAATTACATTTTGTGTAAGAATATAGGTCAATGAAATATTAATAATAAACTTATAATTATTGTAAATAATTTTTGAACATCGTTGAAAGATGTAGAACAATAGATAAGGGACTTCGCCTCAATCTCCTTTCACTAAGGCATATGTTGATTTTTTGCACCTTTATTGTCATATAAGGTATATATACAAAAATATGGACATGTTATATAATTAAATAATATATTATCAGAATATTTAACGTTTTTAAATGTTATTATTTAATTATTTTTATTCGAGTGTTTCCCAAGTGGTAAGGGAATATTTAACTAAACAATAGTTTTAAATGCTATAAAGACTTAATATTGTAAATATTTTTCATTAATGGTAATGTTTTAAAATTGGTCATAAATATTTTTTTATAAGTACATTATTGTTTTAAAATGGGAAATTTTAATTTCACACAATTGTTTCAAAGTGGTATGAGACACTTTGATTCTAAAATCATCTTTTTTAATGTTTTAATTTTATTTTAACTGTGGACTGAATATTTTAATAAAATAGAAAGATTTTTAAACATATAAATCATTAATATGATTTCCCGATTTTATGTCTCATTAATGTTTTGATCTTTACTTTTCAATATTACACATATATTTTCAAATAATTTTTTTTATTTGTGAGTGTGCGGCTTTGTAAACATTAAATGTAATTTCAATGAGGAAATGTTTTTTTTACTTTATGATTACATTATATTTTATTATTATATTAAGGATAATGGGAATCAATTATGTATATGAGTGGTTCCATGATAAGAAGAGGATGGGTGAGACTGTGATAGTTCTCCAATGTAGTGGGAAAAGTGACATTGTTAACTGGTTTAGATTCTCATACGATATTTATGAAATATATTGGGATTGGTATTCCAAATGTATCCATGAAGGTTACTCCCTATGTAGATGTCTAGTCTAAAATTAAATAATGATATGGATTACACATGTTACCTTTATTATTTATTATTTCTTTGGAGTTTTACAAGATTATTTTTTTACTTAGACAAGCTAAAGAGTTTATATTTTAGGGGCGAAAATTTTGATTTTGGGATAATGATTTAGTTATTTTAAAATATTCCTTGACTAACGGTTTCATTCCTTCTTTATTTCCACTCTTTTGGATTTCTGTGCTCACACCATGTTTTTGAAATTTTTTCCATAGGGTATAAGGGTGGGTAAGCAGAAAAGTAGAATTCAAGATGAATGTTTTGAAGACTTTTATTATGAAAAATAATTCATGTTTTATTTTAAAATGGTTTAGATTATAAGAGTAATAAATTGTGTGTATACCTATCTACATTATAATATTTTAGTGGTTATGTAATAGTAATGGTCTATTTCTCTAAAATTATAAACTTAAAAAATACTCTATGTGAAGGAATTTAATCTCTTGAAAAAAGTCATTATTATGTATTACTTATAGTTTGGGCCTTATAAAGGCCCTTCATACACTCAAGAGAGTTATGTATTTGATTCACAACCATAACCAGGTTTTCCTGACTTGAGTTAGGTCAGTTCGAATACTTCCTGACTGGCCTAGCCCATTTGGGGTTAAGAAATGACCTAGTACCCCATTCAATGATTTTTAAGTTGTGTAGGGGTTGGGATCAATTATATATATATATATATATGAAAATAAGTTATAATCTATTAAAATATTTGTTTTTAAAAAAATTAAAATTGGGAAGAAGATATAATTTTAATTGAAAAAAATTAAAAAAATTATTTTCATTCATCTACTTCCCTCACACTAAATTTATTTGAAAATTAATTATTATTATGTGTTTTAAATATAAAGAGATTGATATTCAGCATAGAAAAAGCAATATTTTTATAATAATAATTTATCTTATTAATTATTTAAATATATTTTAATTCTTATATTTAATTATTTAAATAAATGGTTTGCACATAATTAGTTTTTATCCATTAATATTTATAAGGGCCATTGTGTCCACAAGAGATGAATTTCATGTGTATTATGAATTCTTGAGACCCTCATGCCCATGTTCTAGTACTTATGTATTAAGGTGAGGATTATTTAAGATGTGGAATATTTCATGAGTAGGTGGTATTTGAGAAGAGATGATGATACATTATACTATGGTATGAGCTGTGATACGAGTTAGAATCAACTCAGTTGTTTTACATAAGTGTCTTTATTGAAAAATTGATGGAAAAATGTCCAACCTATATAAAATAATCAAGATCAATCACATTGTTTGTTTAATTTATGGATTACTTTTTATTGTATTGGATGCATGAAAGTGAGTGTCATATCATATAATAATAAATAGTTAATGCATAGATTAAAAACAATTATGGGAGATGAATGTTATTCTCTTTACTACATTGTTAGTTTTGAGTGTGGTTAGATAGATCATGAATATGAGTTATAAAATAAACATAATTCTTCCGGAATAATTATTAAAACACCAACAATAAATATTATGAAAATTATTTATATCATTCAAATTTGAACTAAACTAGGTGTATGGGGTGATCGTCATCCTCAGTTGATGGTTCCTCCTATTACTAGGGAGTTCTTATGGGAACAATGGGTACAAATAACTAAATATGGATCGAAATTAACTATCCATATATAACTTGATTCATCATTTTATAACACTCTTCAAGTAAATAAAATATTATTATTTTTAGAAGTTTTGACTTCACTCAAAATTTTAAGGAGTCATGGGTAAATGAGGTTGTCCAATCTGACACCTACCTAGAAACTCTCTTAGTAGTGTTGTATCCATAACTAGGTCTATAATGATTGGTTTTACGGATACATAAAAATATAAATATTCAATGATAAAATATTTTGAAACTATTATTGAGTGCCAAAATATTTCTATAATGTTGAGGGAGATATTTATTTATTTAATTAATTGGTAATGTTAGATCTGTAATCAAGATAAATGTAATAATCTGCTAAGTGGTTTTTTTATGATTCCAAATTCAGTACCATAGAAAAAATGATTTTTGGGGGTAAAATAATATGTCATATCCAGAATGAGTGTCTAAGTATAACACATGTTCTTTCATAGTGTTCTACAATATAAGAAATATAAGGTGTTGGGGTCACTAATAACTATTATGCCATCTCAAGAATTGATGGTGTAAAACATTCTTACAGCATACTCATGTATTATGAATTAGATGATTAAATATTAATTCTATCATCATCATCTGTCTTCATTTGAGGGTAAAAAATTAGGACATGGATACTTTTCGTGTACTATCTTATAAAAAAACATTCCAGGATAAAGTGAGGAATGATAAAAATGACATGATTACACTAGATATGAGTAATTGGAAAGGCGGATCACAATCATTACATACATCAATTTATTATATGGTTTTCTCCTAATTACACTATTTTAGATTAATATTAAAAAATTAATAGTATATTTAATATACTTTATTTACATTTTGGTTCCCATCCCTAAATACATAATAGCGTAAATAAAGTTTAATCTTCAGTTACTATGGTAAATTTTTTAAAATACATGGTTAAAAGGCTATTGGTGAATGTGACACCGAAGGAAACATCCCAATGACCTTCAATGAGTAGATTTTTATTATCATATATATGCTTATTTTATAATAATGTTATGAAATAAGTATGTGTAGGATTAAATTCAATTATCTAAATTCTATAAGAAAAAAGGATTTTCTTCTTCATGTATATTCTTAAATTATATTTAATGTTTCTATTATAATTATTGGTTATTGAATAAAATATTTCTATCAAATATTTAAATCTAAATATAGAAAAAATTTAAGAAATGAAGCTTCATAATAACTAATTTTATTTCACCAAGAGGTTTATAAATTGTGGTTCCTAAGATAGTCTTGGGAGTTAAACATTGATATCACCAGGTTTATTGTTTCTATTTTAACTTTTTTAAGTATTAGTAAATCATTTATCACTTGTTATGGAAATAATAAAAAATAATTCCATTTTTAATGATTTTTTTGTGTTGTTTAATACTAAACTAATAGTATAGTAATGTTTGAGTTATATGCAATTACTTATGAATATAAAAGCATAGAGTCTTTTATTTGAAGTTGTGGAAGGATAACTATTTATCATCTAAAAATAAAATTGATTTTCATGAATAAAACATATATGGTACATAAACACAACTATGTTTAACACCTTATGTAATAGAAACTAATTTACACATCTAGTTTTTAAAAAACCTACCATTAGAAATAAATTATGTGCACCATACTAATAGAAGTAGTTCTTCTGGAGAAAATGTACTATTATAAGGATAATCCTGAGAAAAAAATTTATACTTCTTAAAATTACTTTCATGATTTTATATAATGAACAAGTGATGTATGAAATATTCATTTCGAGAAAATATGAGTTACTTCAGGCTTTTGTGTAAAGAATATCTTGATCAATAATTCATGGATCAATATAATGTAGCATAGAGTAATTCCTAAGCACACATTACCTTATACACCTAAAATCAATGATATTATTAAGGTGGTTGGATGAATATCCTAACATAGTAACTTTAATGAAAAAATATAGCATGGAGTAATTCTTAAGTGAAAATTTCCATTTAAACATAAAACCCATGATGTAAGTAAAAGGAGTATGTGTGTTCAAACCAATAAGTATTGAAGAAACTAATATTATATTTTGATACATTCTTCACATATAATACCATAATTCCAAAACCATATTACAAATTTTATGAAAAATGGATATTATATGAGTTATACAATGATATAAGTCTATTATATCATAAGTTCATGTGTTTATAAGTAAAACGTTTATTAGGGTAAAATCCAACGTTCACCTACAAAGACATTATGTGTATATAAATTAATTATATGAAAATTTTTATTAGCATATTACATAAATACACAAGATATAAAAATTTATATTCATGTGATAGACTATATTTTTATAAAAGAGTACACATCTCTATTTGAGATAGTGGGGGAAAAATTGACCTGGATTTAGTCAAGGTCATAGATCCACAAATAGTTTTCATAAGAACAATTTCTAAAATAGCCTTTGGAAATGGAATATTCTAGAGATACATACTGTTTATAAATGATAAAACCATGGTAATGGTTTTATATTCAAAATTATTGTTGATACTTTATTCATTAATAATAATGAATCGTATAATAAATAAGTATATTTAAATTATTTACAATTGACGATGTCAATTAAAATTCAACAATTGATCCCGTCTATCAATGTATGAGAGATTATTATTTAGAATACTATGGTGGGTATTCTTGTGAGATATTAAATGGGTGGTATAATAATATTACCCATAAGAAATGATTTTTACTACCATGTATTTATGTCTAAATCCATCTATTTATTTGATCATGGCTACTTTATATGATCATTAAATAGGTAATTGAATATTAATCTTGCCAATATTGGAATGAATATATACAGTGAATCTAAAAATGGATAGTGAATCAAAAAAAAATTCAATTAAGGGTGAAAGTTACTGAAATCTAATTTTGGATTGAATTAACAATCATGTTAATCAAATGTTCATCTAGAATGAAATTTTCCATTATGTAAACACGTTGTTAGTGGGATTTTCAAAATTTTCCATGTAAAATTTGTTTCATGACATATTGGAAGCATATATTAGAATTATAGTTTGATAATAACATAATTAATGCAACTCTATAGAAATTGACTAAAAACTACATATATTTTAGTGAAAAAGATCTAATGAGATAAATCTAGTGGTTTCATAGATGAATTAAAAAGTACATATACTAAAAAGGTATTGAAAAAAAGATGTAATGATTTGAGAGACAATTCTTATGAGAATCGCCCAGAATAAATCTCTCCAGAAAGGCATTTATTGGGCTTGGCGGGAGGTTAAAGATGATACTATACTTAAATATGTTCCAGTAATGGATCCATCATAAATTACATGTTATGTACAATATATGATATCACCAGTATATACTTAATGGTATGAAAATATCAGTTTTTCTAGGATAACTATATGGGAAGTAGTCATTACTATGAAATTATACATGATAGAGTACAATAGATATGTTCCTAGTGTATAGATATGATAGAACAATGGTTTAAAGTGTAAAAACTAGTCATCCAATGATTAATATGATATAATACTAAAGATAGGCTTAGGTGATGGGAAAGTAAAGATCATCGATCCCAGTGGTTGTCATATATTAAAATATCATATATGTAACAACTTTTGATGCTTCTAAATAATTAGTGTAAAATACACTTGATTTATTCTAATTCATGGAATCAAACATAGTAATTATGGTTTTATCAAAATATATATAATGATAATCACGTTTCTGGTAGTAGATAAGTTTTTAATTATTTATAGTGGAAGAATGAATATAAATGTATTTATTAACTCTTTAGAAGTCTTTCTCAAAGAGTTAGGGTTGTATATAGAAAAATATTAGAGCATTAGAAACATGGAAATCCCAAATAATAAATCCCTAACTCATTAAAATCATTATCATATCATGTAAGAGATAACATGTTTCATAAGCATGTTTAATGTAGTGCACGTTGGGGTGTTGTAAAAGAGGGTTCCCAAAAATCAAATTGAACAATAATTTTGATTGGCATATAATATATACAACGATTTATTCTTTGTGTATTCGTACCATAATAGTGTTTATATTTCTATTTCCACTATATATAAGGAATTAATTTTAGATTACATGTCATATAAAATCACAGAAGATGTTTCTTTTCAATAATAAGAACCATGATATTTCATGAAAATAAACTAATAATCATATCCTATGATATTGATACATCATTCAAACAAGACAATGATGATTTATGATTATCAGGTTTTGGGGGGTCATAAGCAACAAGACTTCTTCTTCTTAATTTTTCACTTAGTGATCTCAAATATATGAGATCATGAGGACAGACATACAAATAGGAATACCACATGTTTCATGTGTCATTATTAGTTTATAACTACGAAAACATGTAATGGTTGGAAAATATCATATTATTATAATTGTATACTATTTTATAATTTACTACGATGTAAGGAAATGCCAAGGTAATTTAATTTATAGTAATGTATCTTTCATTGGGTTATTCATTGGTGGTATGACATTAATTGAATAATCCAGAAATAATTTGTTGGTTCGAAAACAAAATGATATATTGGACCTAGTTGATTAGGATGGTAGTACCATCACTAAATCAATATCCTTTATAAAAGAAGCAATCTATTTCTATTTAGGATAATGAATTGTAAAGAAAGAAAGAATTATTACACAATGTGTGCTACCTTCTCTATATGACACCATGTGAAAATGATATTATATTACCTGGTGTGTGTTTTTAGGGAAGGTTTCTAATTCATTGACTTTTACATATAAATTTAGGAGACTTGATGGGGTTCTAAAATCCACTCTTAGTCTGTGAAAATTATTCATAACTATAAAAATAAGGGCCTACAAGGTCACACACCAAGCATATTGAAAATTATACCATTTTTTAATGAATTAGAGTTAGGACATTGTCGGTCCAACCATGTCTTCCATGAGATTTCCAAGAGTATAAAATCACCATGGAATAAATAAATTCAGATTATATTAGTTTAGAAAAATTGGTTCTCAACTTATTTATTAAATTTATTCCCAATAATTAATTTAAATACATTGAAATATATATAATATGAATGATTATTATTTTTATTATGGGTTGGTTAATATTTTTGGGATTATATAATTGATTTAATGGATAATATTTATTACATAATATATTTAATAAAATATAAGAATGTGATAAAAATATAAATTATATTTATGACATAGTTAAATGGTTATAAATTGTTGTTTATGGATAATATATATTGAAATATATATTTTTAGACTGAAGAGCCAATTCTGGGTATTATATATATTTCACTATATATGGTAAATAAATCTCGAATTGATTCACTATTCATCGCATAGTTAAATAGAGAATCTCTCACCTCAACCATATCCTAGGGAAAGAAAAAGATAATATGGTCATCCAATATTAATTTTTCTTCCCAAATTATTGGATCAACACTATGGATATTGTCATGACATCAAATCATTTTTTAGAAATCTGCGCTATCACTGAGAATTCAATGATCGATTCTCTCATATAATTTTTAAGCGTAGGAGGACAATATAGAGGTGTCAATCTTCAGTTAAATTATGTAATGATCACCGATGTTGAGTAAATGTTTAGAGAATCTTGATATCTAAAAGATAAATTTGTATTTAACATTTCAACTTTAAATTCATCATGTGGGATTCCCGGAACATTATGTGGGATATTCCTCACCGGTGATGACATAGTTATATAAATCACCATTGAAAATATTAAAATCCCTTTCTTATCTACATCTATTTTGTACCATGGTCCCTTTACATAGCGGTAAGGGAAACCTTTCTAATGTTCATTATAATCCTTAAGACTTCTAAAAAAATTGAAAACATAATATGGGAAGGAATTTTAGATTGAGGTATTTAACAAATATATAATCCCTTTTGTCCATTTAGAAAATCCTAAAATCCCATCGATAATTACCCATTATATAATTTAACATAAGATAAAAATAATAATTTATTTCCCAATAAATCTACATCACTTGAAAAATATTTTCATAATTCAATTCAAAATAATTATTAAAGGTATATCATAATCTTGAGTTTCTCTCATTAAGTATGAGTACAGATTGAAACATTTTCTTAATAAATATATTTTTCACCATTAAAGAGAATTAAAAATTATTTTAAACATAATATCATTCTCTCAAATTATGATTTAAAAATAATTCCATCAAATAATCTCTTAAAAAATAGAAAATTAATAAAGGTATCATGTTAATTATTTTTTGTAGAACCCTAAAAATATATATTATAAGAACCTTTTAAAAAAGAATAACCAACATGGTTAATTCCAATATATTTCACAGGGAAAAAATAACTAACCAATGAATTAGAGATATATACCAGGATAAACCATCATAATGAGCAGTTCCTAAGTACCATAAATGAGATAAAATAATAAATTTTTTTCCATTATGAAATCTCATAAAATATTATTTGCAACACATACCTAAAACACTTTCATGATTTTTATAATAATAATTATAAAATACTTTTTATCTAAAAGATGATATAAATATATTATATTATATGAATGGTAAATATGATTATCATTGAAAACCCATTAAAATTTTTAGATTAATATTTTTCAATTATAATACAGAATATGGTGGCAAATTCCATTCACGCAACATATGTTATAAAAGATTCCTTTGGTGGTTTTTCAAAAATAAATTGTATTTGAAAATTTAAAAAGATAACTTCTTAAAACAATTTATAAAATGTGGAATATAAATTAATATGAATTTAAAAAATAATTTTAGTATGTAAATAATATTCCAGAATTTTTTAATGAAATTTAGATATAAAAAGAAAATTATTCTAATTATTTAAATTTTCATTAGTAAAATACCCTTACTACTTTGGTAACATTTGTATCAGAATATATTAAATAGGAGTACATGAAAAGGTTTTATAATCCACTTTAATTTCATAATATTAATGATAAAAGAAATATATAGGGAATCCTATACACCTTAAAAATAAAATATGAGGTGAAAGTGGAATAATTATTTACGAACATAAATTGAGGAGAGAAATCATTTACCTTCAGTATGACTCACTATGTATGATCATTAAATAAAATATAATAAACATATATTATGTATTTTCTTATTAAATAACATTTTTTGAATTATACCCATATTTTTATCCCTTTTATTTCATTAATTACCGTGTATTTTATAGTTAATAAATCATTTTTTTCTAGTTGGGAATTTTGGGGACATCCAGTTCATAATCCCTAATAACACCGATAGGTTTCCATATGTTAAAGAGTTAATTGATCCATCATAATTATAATATTAATCGTGAAATAATTATCATTTTTATAAATTGAATAAAAATTTAAAAAAGTATCTTAAGGTGGTCATGAAATTTTAAGGACATCATTTCATAGAGATATTAGTAAAAACGTTTATATGAACTACATTTCCAATATTTGTTTGGGGGAATGGAAATAACAGAATTTATATTTTAAATTAATATAATAAAAAATAATTTTTAAATTACATATTTATTCCTTGGTTCTGTTATCATTAAAATCCTTGTAAGGTGGTAATGAAAAACAAATCACATCCCTTTGTGTAGGTAGTAGTCCAAACGTAGGTTCGAGCGACGGTATAATTTTCAAACGAAGAGAATTGTAGAAAAATAAATATTTCATAAATATTATATATATATATATATAACATAAATAATAAATAATAATAATCCATTAAAGGTGGTGATGTAAAATTCAATGCATTACTTCATGGAGATAATAGTCTATATATATGCACGAGTGATGCTTTTATTTACGATTTTTTTTGGAAAAGGTGATGGAAAACATAACTTACAATATTGTTTTGAAACATATTATATCCATAAAATAAATTTTTATAAATTTTTATTTATTTATTATTTGTTTAAATGTATTTTACAAGATTTTGAAATAATTCATACAAGATAAGAATTATTCTACCACATTTTTCATTCATTGTAAAACATTATAACCAAAAAACATGAAGATAAGTATTCACACCATAGATTCTTAATCACCAAGGATTATTTCATCCTTTAAAAGTGCATAAATAAAGAGGGGAAAATAGCTAGAATATATTAAAATATTTAACACTAGGAGGTATTATGGATTATAATCAAAACAAGATTCATTAATAGTAAAAAAATAGAAAAGAGGAAGAGTGTCATGAAATGAGAAATAAAAAAAGTGTGAAATGAATTATTGAGTTTGTGAGGACTATATATTGGAATTATATCTAGCTGATTATAAATATAGTCATTATGAATATGGTCATTAGAAATATGGTCATTATATATTCATGTATCTAATAGTTACACAAAATTTATCTATAATCAGCAATAAATTTAAAATAATATAATTCATGAATAATAGAAAAAAATGTATATTGTTAAAATATTATATTTTTAGATGTTTTGTTATGCATTATAAAAAACATATAATTTTGAATATATGACACTATGTATATATATATCATTAATTTAATGAATTAATATCAATGGAATATTAAAATAATTTTTTTAGAATATAAATAATTAATTTTAATTATGAACATTTTTTATATAAAGGTGAAAACAAATTATGGATATTTTTCTAAGTGTTGCATAATTTATTCAAATAATGTAAAATGGAATCATTAAAAATATTGAAATAACATTATTTAACTTATAAATTGATAGGATATAATATTAAAAACACTTAATGTGTAAAATTGAAATTTTTTAATATAAGAAAATTTTATTTATATTTTATTATTTAACAAAAAAACTAAATTTATAAATTTTATATTATTATTTAGATAAAACGTAAATAATTTTAGAATTTATAATTATAAAATTTCTATTTATGAATTTATTGTATTTTACTAAAATATTTTGTTTTTAAGTGAATAGTCAAAATACATTTTTTACTAAAAAAATAATTTTTAATATATAATAAAAGCATATATGTTAATAAAACCATTTTAATTTATAAAAAATGTGTTTGTTGTGTAAAAAATATTTTTAAAAAACTGTAAAACGTAGATAAATGTATTTATGACTTATGTAACTTTTTCTATTAAATGAAAGTATTTTCTGTATTTGGTTTAAATCAAATCAATTTTTAATATAATTAAGGTTTAGATTAATTTTAAATTAATATAAATTAATTTTTTATGTTATAAGCTAATTTATATCATTAATATAAAATAAATGTATAATTTAATCCAATAAAAAATATTAATATTAACAATACCAATTTTCGAAAAACTAATTTTTATGTATTAGAAGAGAAAATAATAAAATTAATGTTTTCATCAATTTTAATCATGGAATAATTTTAAATGTTTTATTATTTTTTATCATAATTTTAAAATTATTTAAAATGGGAAATTATATTTGTACATATAAAACTAATTTACCAAGGTAAATATTAGTTACTATGGAAAATTAATTTTTTTCATCGAATGATACTTTTTAAAAAAAAATTAAAATTAAATATATATATTATATATTAAAAATATAATCTGAAATTTATACATATAAAAAAAATTAAAACTCATTTAATTTTTTCTTTGATTCTTAAATAAGATCTATAGTGTCTAATAATTATCTCATCGTATTTTTACAAAAACTATTTTCTTCACATTATATATTTTAAATTAAAACGTAATATTCTATTAATTTGAAATTTTATTAGGTTACAAGAAAAACAATTGGGATTCAAAACATTTTAATTTTTTATAGAGGGTCATATTAAATTTTTAGTGAAAATATATAATTATTATAATTAATATTTAATAAATATTAATAAGTATTAAAAGGTGTGACATAATGTATCTTGATTTTTACTAAATAGACATGATATTTGGATATTAAAGAATATATATATATATATGTTATGATAGAATTAATAAATCCATTTATTCCAAATTTTTACCAACCTAAAAAACCTAACTCAAAGAACTCTCCTAACACCCATGTGTCTCAATTCATACCCCTTACAAATTTTTTGTTTCCATGAAAAATACCATATATTCACAAATAAAAGGAGATCACTGAAACACATTATCTCATCCATATACAAATAAAATTAATTGATCATGAATCTAACTTATCTATAATTCACTAAAACCATCCCAATGTGTTTTAAATGTTTTAAGTAGTCCTCCCAATCTTTGAGATGTTCCTTAGTAAAGTAAGGGTTTTTTTTCTACTATGTTTGATTCAAGTACATCGACTATGATGATCTCTTTAGATTTCCATATGATTATGATTCTATTTGTTTATAATCAATCATTTAAAATCCAAATAATGAAATATTTTTTATGCACTACCGTTATATGAAATTAATTATATTTTATAGTCCCTTGTTTATATCCATCCTGATACTAAAATCACTCACATATTATATCCATCCTTGTTTCAATTATTGCTCATCCAATGTTGTAAGAACATCAAATTCTATGTTATTATGATACCATATGTCTACAATCAATCCTCCACATTGCAAAATATACATTAATGATGGTATAAAACACATCTCTCACATTAGTACCATTTTATATTCCATTTTGTATAGTTATCATGTTGTTTAAATCTCCCATTGATTATATCCCTCCTCTTCTGAAATCTAAATAATTCTTCATTGCAAGCCATTTTAATTCACTATGAATATCATTACGTGAGATCAAAATAAAACCCATTCCTATATAAATGATTTAATTTTTATGAGAGATGATCAATATCTCATTTAACCCATTCTATGATCCCTTTAATTTATATTTCATTCAATCAAATTCATTCTTTGGTTTTCCATGTCATATTTTCATGTTGTGATAACTGAAATATAATATAAATCGGGGGTATCCATATCTAATGATCATTTATTTATTGGTTTGGTACTTCAATTTTTGAAAAATTTATTCTCCATTAATGTATTAAAATGATGTATTATTATGATCTTTGATTTATGTGGTACACATAACGATTGATATATATCAAGATCACCCTTATAGTTCGCTAATTCATTTAGTAAAAATAATTCCTTGAGTTTACAGGTTCATGATACCCTACAAGAATGATTATATAGATTTTTATGATACCTCAACAAATAACTTTGTTATCATGATTGGTGTTCGCTAATAGAACTCTAGTGATTTGGGTGAACAACCAACATCAAGAGATGTAATGACCACAATACCTTGATAGCATAAAATGGTAATTTTTATGATACCTTTTTGAGAAACCATAGTAATCTGATGTTATGATTCTTGTATTTACGATCAGGTTATGCTAGATATCAGGTGATTATTAAATTCCTTATATTCTCAAGATCATATTAGGCTTATTTTCCTTCTATTCATGTTCATATATTCATGTACATACATTATGCATCAAATTTTACCTATGGTTCCACGAAATCGATTTTCTTATTATAAAATCCTTCTTTAATGATTCATGGATTATGAATCTATGTTTCATTGGATATGAATTATTTTTGTATTGTTCATGTTCCATTATTATTTTATAATTTCCATATGTTCATATTATACTCCCTTGAGAACATTTAAGTATATTTTTTATTCTTACCTTTATTAAGAAATTTAGATCACAACTTTCTTATGATTCTATTTCCTGGTTTACAAAGAAAATTAATTTGAATGATGTTTCTTGAAAGGTGAATTCTTTGATTAAATTTCTTGAATATATTAATGATTTATAATATATTAAATGGTTATTTTTATATTAGTAAAATTTCTATTTGTTTAAAAATACATGGGGTTTTTGTTAGTAATTTTTGTACTAACTCTATAAACCATCAAACCAAATAGGTTATTAGAATGTATTATAAAATAATATTTTCATTATGTTGGTCACGTCTCTAGAGAATCATAGTGGGTTTCATACTAGGGTTTAGATTACATAATTAATTAGTATGTTAGTGGTCTATAATTTAAAGGTTGAGATGTTAAAGATTATAATAATTCCAATTTTATTGATAACACTTTAGGTTAGTAGACATAATATGAAATATATTATAGAATAGAATAATATAAAATTACTAAAAAGGATATGGATAAGTCTATGAAATAATTCTATGTGATGGTTAAGAATATATGTTTTGTTAAATTGGAGATTGTGTTGTTCTCTTAGAAATTATATCAATATATACACTAAGAAGTTGATGTGCCTAAGGCATATATTAACCTTGTGATAATCACCCTAAAAAATGATGGTATAACACACACTCAATCTTCACTATAGTGAATGATAAGTATTCCTAATATTTCACACCTAGATATAAGATCTAATGAGATATTGTCAATAGATTTATATTCTTTTTTATGATCAATTATATATGATTCAAACATATTTAGTTAAGAAAACCTAATATGGAAATAATATTTTATAACATAGATGAATATAGAGTGATTCACAAGATAATGTAAATATTAATAAATTTGTACTCTTATGTATACATGATTTGTTGTTTTTTGAGAGTATAAATTTTAGTTATTTTTAGTATTATTTTATTTGATAGTTATTACAATAAGATGTATCAAATAATCTAACTTAAATATGCCTAGAATGATCTAAAAATGATTTAATTTCAAATAAGAGATAATGTGATGGATTTAAAATAAAATAATAATAGAGGCTAAATATTTCTTGAGATGACAAACAAAAATTCCAAGAATATATTTAGAAAAAGTTCAATGTTTAAAAATAAATTTTTTATATAAACCGAGATATTTTTACTTTTTTATGAAAAATTTATAATTTTGTGATGAATAATGAAGGTTAACTTAAGAAATTATGTTCAATAATTTACCTTATTAAAAATTGTTTTCTATAATTTTAAGATATTATTTATTTTCGAATCATATTTATAAA